>JAUZNJ010047370.1:0-31672 GCA_034780135.1 Jordanella pulchra
TGCAAATAAATTCTTTAAAAATCAGACAATGTGATTTTCGGGATTTTTTTTCTCCTTTTGTCTCTCGTAGCTGAGGTTTATCTATGATGAAAATTACAGGCCTCTCTCATCTTTTTAAGTGGGAGAACTTGCACAATTTCCCCACTGTATATTGGTCTTTGTCTTTTTTTTAATAACTTTTCCTTCATTGCCAGTTGTGTTCTTTACCTTCTAAAATCAAGGGGGAAAAAAAAAACTGAGAAAAAACGACTTACTTAGATTTCAGTTTTTTCATTGTAATTCTGCCGAGAGTCTGGTCCCACCTGACCTGCAGGTTAACGCCGCCTAGTGGTTTGATGCGCTTTCATTGTATTAAACAAGTTTGCAGCATGTTTTTTAACTTGTCCTTTTGGTTGTATTTGCAGTCGCTTTTATTTTGCTCCAGTTTTTTGTGATCGCACCATTTTCCTTTTCTTTTGCAGCATTTCTCTTTTATAGTTTTTTTTTTTTCCATCATTGCAGCATTTTGCATTCGGTTGGTTTTTGTGCCTTTTGTGTTTTGGATTTTGCATCGTTCATGCATCTGCAGAGCATTTAGTCGTTGGCACACTTTGGCCAAAATTTGGCTTGTCTGTTGTTTTTCTTGTTTACTGTTTTATTCTTTTGCTTTTAGAGACAAACATCTGATGGTTTTATAGAACAGCTGGATTTATGATAGCATAAAAATACCCCCAGATAAGCTCTATTATTAATTAATAAAGGACTTTGGAAGGCAGTTGGTCACTTGATTTTATTTAGGAGTATCAGAGAAAACTAGACTGATTATAAGAACATGACACACATTCAGATTTTTGTTGTTTTTTTTTTAAACCATGCATCATATTTCATCTAAAACTATGCAAACCCCTGTTGGTGCATTAACTCAAAATAAATCACACTTAGTTTCTGCTTTTATTATAATGAAATGCATAAAGGATTCATGGTTACGAAGATGAATTATTTTGCATGATGCTGTTCATGAACTGAAGGCACTTTTCCTTGTGGCCAAAGCGTAAAAGAATATTAAGACTGAACCAAATGAGATGGAGGAGCTGGACGGTGACGTCTGTGTGTCATCACGACCTTTACCTTGGTAGGAATAATGTATTAATTTTTTGGCACTGGCCAATCTGGAGAAGAGGCTACAATAACTTGGAAGATGAGATGAATCTAAGACAGCAAATGTTTCATTACTGAATAGCCCCCAGTTATTTGCAATTAAAAAAAAATCTACCTATGATGTAGAAATGTGCAGAAATATGTTGAGGAATCGACTTTCTGATGAACCTCAGCTCACGTGAAGACAATCTCCATGTAGCGTTGCACAGAAAGGTAAAACGATAAGCAGGAGGTTTTATTGAATATTTAAAACATATTCAAGTGTAACTCGGCTCATATCTGAGGCGTCCCTTCCTTCTCTGGCCACGGGTCACTCGCTCTGCGGTCTGGCTTGTCGCTGGCTGACGAGTTTCCACAGGTGCTGGCTGATGGCAGATGGCTCCTTGTAGATCATTCGCCGGTCTGCTCCTTTTATGTGAACGTGATTGGCTGATGGGTAGGATTCCTTCAGAAACCTCTTTTGATGTTGGGCTACCATCTGGTGCAGGATGAATATGATTTACGGTGTTACTGGAGCATTGTTCATCTACAGCAGGAGGAAGTAACCACAGCAAACACTCACTTGGTTCAGGTGTTCTGGTATTTGCTCATCAAAGAGCTCCCCAGTGAGCATGCTCACTGATATCTTGCTGGAGAGGGGTTTAAACTTTGTTATGTCCCTTTAAAAACACACCAGAAAACAATGTTTGGATACATGTTTTTTATACACTATGGAGTGAATTTTGTTCCATTATTGTTGTAGGCAAAAAAACATATTTTGTTAATATAATTATAAAAAAATACATCATGTGGATTTTTTTGCAAATTACAGAGTTTTTTTAAGATTAAGTTTGCAAATTTCCTTTTCAAGTTATGTTTCATGAATCACATTCTTTCTAGGAGCGGCGCATTTCTATTGGACGTTAGCAACAACATTCTGATTGGTCAGTGTGCAGGGCATTTGTATTTGCTTTGAAGTGAAGAGACGGATCTCTAAAGTAAAATTTGAAAAGAATGCAAAAAGGAAATATGACAAAAAATGTTGAAACAATAAATTGTAAAAAAAAAAAAAAAAAAAAAAAAATTTTAAAAAAAAAAAAATACAACATTTTATAAATATATATGTATATAAATCAGAGAAAACAGTAGAGTTACTCTCAAAATATTTTCTAGATTAAGATGTTTTTCAAACATTCATTTCTGGATTGCAATTTTTTATTTTACAGAACTGGTTCATTACTTGAAACGATAATGCAACAAACTTCACTCCATACTTACCTGACTTGAGCAGCACTTTCGTTCATGAAATAATGCTCATCCACAGCACAGCTTTGATGGGCTGGGTTACTAAGAAGATACTTCTATAAGACAGAGAGAGAAAAAACAAAAATTAGACAATAATTCAGAAATTTCTAAAAGAAACACAAATGACAAATCACTTTTTTCCAAAAACACAATTTTCAACCTTTTTCTTCACTAAAACTGAACAACGATGTAGTTTTAACCATAAAACACAGATTTCAATTTGTTTTTTTGAACACTTTTTTTATTTTCAAAGTTCACTCACTTTTGTGTTGTTTTTTATTATCAAGGGTTAAACTATCAAACGTGGAGCCAAGTTTCTGAGAATGATTCTCCCTATACATAGTTTAAGTAGCTAAAAAAAACTATTTCCAGAATATTTTGGATATAAGGCCAAACATCATGTATCAAAATAACCGTTTCATTCAACTATTAAATAAATGATATTCAATCACTGGAAGCATTACCTCCTTGGAAATGTTTTAGTTGATGTTGGTTTGATTAGAATATAAGCTGATTTTTTTCCTTATAAGCTACCAGATCCCTAAACTTTCCTTTCAACTGTTTTAAGAAACTAAAACAAAGAAGAGGCAATTTTAAACATGTATAAATTCTGATTTTAAAAGGCTGCAATATATAATTCATGTTATAATGTGTTAATAGATCCTTATTGTCAGTTTATAAATGCTTACTGAACAGGTTTGATTTTAAGATGAACAGAAATTATAACTAATAAGCAGGATCATCCTCTTCTACAAAAAAAGGGGGGAGTTGTTATATAATGGAATAAAAATATTTGTATGAATAGAATAAATAAATATCTTTTTTATTCATTTATAATAAGTATATAAAGACATAATACATGATTCAAATATAACATATACGGTTAGATTATGTCTTCTATTCATAATATACAACTGATGCAAACTTGCATTTTTATGCAGATGACAGTCAGGTTGTGCTTGAAAGTTTACATACCCTCCCTTTAAAGAAAATAAATTCACTCTAGTAATTTAAATAACAAAAAACTGTAAAAGTTAATAGTAAATAAAAATTTACAAAATGATAAATTAGTGAAATAAAATTTTGACTTTGAATTTTTGTTAAAAAAAAAAACAACAAAATGTCCCAAACAATTTAAAAATGTAAAGTTCCTTGGTCATGAAAGGAGAACCAACATACCTGTGGACGGGTGCAGAAGGCTTAATGAACATTTCCTGAATATTACAGATTTCACCGATTGCCTCAAAGTGTTACTCAATTAAAATGTTTGTCCAGGAGCTCAATGAGGCCTGGACAAACATTGGTTTTCTTTTTTTTCCTTCAACTGAGGCCTCATTGCTATCCAATGCTCTTAATTCAATTAATTCAAACTTATTTATTATTTAATTTAATATTGATTAGTTATTTAATATTGATAAAAAAAAATGTTTAATGTATTTTTCCAGATCTAAGAGGCCTTTAAAGATCCCCTCAATGTTCTCTCAAGGAGGAAATTAAATATATGTATGAAATAATACCTGCTCATTTCCTAATGATCACATCCTGACTTTTAAACACCAATAGAAACAGTAAAAAACAGCTTCTAGGTGCAAACGTTATGTCTGTGTTCGACTAAGCACAATAAATGCTAAATTAAATGAATGAATGTTTTGTTAAATAATCAAAATGACATTTAAAATGATAAATAAAACAAGGAAATGTCATCAAAAAATACATTTATATAAAATGTTATCTAATTACAACACTCTTTATCTATAGATACATTTAAGGGGAAATAGCTGAATGTATTTCTAGGGGGTCTCCAGTCTGAATCACTGTTATCTTTGGGAATCACTTTAGACCAGGTTGGTCAGGGCTGACAGACGTCATGCCCCACAGAAAAGACGTGAACCTCCAAAATGAAAAACATTTTCTTTACTTCCATTCATCGTCCAAACCTTGTTGGACCGAGTGGCTCAGATCCCTTCATTTCCTAACAAACAATTCTGGTTCAATTAGGCTGTGCTTATAGAAGCTGCCCTTGAGAAATGGGCCGCCTGCTCTATTGAGCCTAGCATGCTTGTGTCTGTGTCTGTCTGCCTGTGTGTGTGTGTGTGTGTGGGCGGGGGGGTGTGTGTACATCATAACCTTCACTGGCCTGATGACAAAATCTTTTTTTCTGTCTGTCCTTGGAGAATCCAAGCACAATGATGTCCTTATCTCCTTGGCAACAACTGTAATGCTTAAAAAGCTGAAATAGGTCCCCCATCACTGCTGCCATCAAATCGTGGGTGGCTGGCAGCAGAGAACAAGGCGTCTTAACGAACTCTTAACACTTCAGGCAAGACGTCATCGCATCCCAGAGACGGCAGCAGCAGGGAAATGGTGGAACGGATCTCAAATAAGAGGCTGTTTTAAATCGATAACCTCAGCACCTCTCAGAAAGCCTCCTCTAAAAGACACGGCTTTGACTGTTTTCAGCAAGAGATGTTTTTAAATGACCACAGGACTCTGAGACAGGAGGGGCTGTAAAATGATTTACAGGAGATATTTGAACGTGGAGAAAAAATATATAATCTGCAACACAAAGAGAAGAGCTTAACAGCTGTTTCCTCTCAATCTGTATGACCTGTCAAAAAGCTGTCTAACATCCCAGGCATCAGCAGACAAATACAGTCCGTCTGCTGCATCATGTCAGCCCTCAAGAAGCCGAATCCGTTTTTATTTATTCAGGAAAAAAAAAATGATGTGTGTGTGTCTCATCCAGCAGGATTCAGTGTGTCTGACAGTTTGGAGACAAACGCTCCTGCAATCATCACCCACTCTGGTATCTGGGCTGAGGAGGAGGTGCGATTATTCTCGCACTAGCACCATCCTGTGGCTGCACAGAAAACACAACAGGAACCTACTGCAATCTACCAATGTTTCATCGACGGATCAATAACATGACAGAACTCCTCTCTGAAAACTTTTCATTTATCTCTAAAGGAAATATTTTAAGATTGAACAACAAACAGCTTCCGAGCCTTAAGCTGACAGTGAAGTGAATCCCGACCTGACGCTGCACGACCTCTTCCGAGAGGTTTTCTCCTTTTAGCACCGGCTCGATCGCCCCCAGGATGATCAGCATGCGGCTCAGACCCGTGGCTGCTGAAAACTGACGGACCTGGAGGGAAGGCAGCAGCTTCCCATACCTGAAACAGGTGAACAGACATAAATGAGCAACTCGGAGCAGGGTTCTGTCCATCAATGCTGTCCTAAGAGGAGGTTCAGCTTGTCTAGTTTCTGCTGAAAACACCTGCAGCAGCAACAGAAGTGAAGGTTAACAGAAAGCTGTTTGATGACAAAAACGGCAAAAACATTTTTTTTTTACTGATCAATGATGGGAAAAATTTTCGAATGTTCTTCCTTATCAAAATAATCAAATTGATCTAAAAGGTTCGGTCCTAAAACCAACTCGGCTTCAAGTCATGTTTCAAACTTTCTTAAAAACAGAATAAATTTGCCTGCAAATAAAATAGAAAAAAACACTCATTTTTTGGCAGATGAGAGAAGAAGAGCTGCGGGATTTTGTAACTCAGGAGGCCCAATCGGTTTCGGCTCACTGGTGCTCTGAATTGGCTGGTCTCAGCCTGTGGAGCCCAATCAATAGTGTGGGGAGGCAGCTGCCGACATCGTCCCCCTTTACATGGAGACGGCACGGAGTAGATCTTCAGCCTGCTTGTCTTGTGAGCCTCATCCCCGTTTCTGCCGTATCTGACCTGCACTGGATCGCAGATGTTCACAGTTTAAACACCTGATAAATCATTTTATGTTCTCATTTTGCTCGTATAAGTTACTGCCCTGTAAAGTATGAGGATGGGAAGTTGATTGTTTTAAGTATAGCCCAAGAAAAGAGAAAGAGATGCAATTTACTGTTTAATCTAAATTCAAAATCTAGAAAAAAATAATTATTCAAAAAAAATTACAGAATGTTGTCTTTTAGTAAAAAAAAAAAAAAAAAATCAATCCAACATTAAAAAGTAGCTACTGAACTTCTGCACACGCTGTGTCCTTTCACATTTTAGAGGGAACACTTGAAAAGGAATGATCAACATATGTCATCATGGCTGCTGAAAACTAGCCATTATTATGACAGCAATTATCAAACTGCTAGTGAAAATACGCTACTTGGACATGCTGCTACTGCAAAACTACAGGCCCATTTCAAACCTCCCGTTCAATGGTAAGACGATCATAAACTGTGTGTCCTCCAGTCAGGCTTCTGTGCTCACCACAGTACAGAGACTGTACTGAGTAAGGTGTTCATTTACATTCCCATAGACGCAGGCAGTTGAAAAACCACAGTCCTGGCATTATTTGACCTTAATGCAGCACAGCAACACTGTTGATCACTGTTCTTTTGATATTGCCTGGAAAACTGGGTCGGCCTTTCTGGTCCAGCACTGCGGCTTTAAATCTCACCTGAAGGACAGCAACTTTTTTGTGTCAGTAGGAAACTTTAAATTAGAGACCAGAAAAATCACGTGGTGTTCCCCAAGGGTCCATCTTGGGGCATCTCCTATTCAATATCCACATACTCCCTTTAATTTGAATTCTAATAAGCAACAACACAAGTTATTATAATTATGGTATTGTTGATGTTGTTCCAGCTCTGGGTAAATTCAAATAAGAAATCAATGCAAGGAGGTAACAAAATTGTATTCACCCGAATCAAAACAAAACTGAAGAAATAATTTTGGATCAAAGTTGGAGCAGTTAAAAGTTAGCACACAGCTTCAGTTAATCCACCAAGAAACCACCAATCAGGCTTTAAATCTGGGTGTAGTGATGGACTCAGACCTGAACCTTCAGAGGCTCATAAGTCATAAGAAGTTAGCCCTTTAACACCTAAAGAACATCTACATGATAAAAGGACTAACGCCTCAGCAGGACCTTGAAAAACGAATTCATGCGTTTATTTTCTACTTAAAAAGCGTATCAGCCAGCTGCAGCTGATCCAGAATGCTGCTGCCTGCGTCCTCACTAGAACAAAGATGGCGGAGAACATCAGTTCTAAAGCCCTTTCCACTGGCTCCCAGTATCTCAGAGAATAGTCTGTATATACTTAGCTCCAAAGTACTTGCTGTCAGTGGCTCAACCACCCAGATCTCTCAGGTCCTCTGGATAAAATCTACTCTGCAGAACCAGAGTTAGAACCAAACATAGAGAAGCTGCTTTTAATCCACTGCTTTCAGTGCTTAGCTGCTTTTAGTGCTTACACTCCAGTAATCTGAACTAAACTTACCTTAAAACTTTAAAAGTGATGAAACCCTAATTTGCTTTAAATCAATTCTAAACACCAGTTTGCTTAGAGTAGCTGTGCTATCTAATCACTAGTACTCTAACTTCCTAGTGTAACTTTCCTTACCTTAAGCTATCTGCTGTTTTTCTTTTTCCTTTTGTGTACAAACCAATTTATTATTAGTCCTTTTTATAATAATCTTATTTATTTTTTAATTATTTTACTACCATTAATACTCAGGGTTTGTTTTCTTCTCATACTGTGCCACCACAACTTACATTTCTCTGTGTTTTCCTGTTATGTTTTGATGTTTTTGAGTTGTCTTCTGACTGAAACAACACAAGTCTCTTTTGTAGCTGTAACAGTTTCAGTTGTTCTTGGAAGACTTTGTCCAAAAGGTTTAAAGGGAGCTCTAATGAGGATTATTGAAAACACCCCCCATAAGTTAATTTGTGAGGTCAGAGACTCATGATGGAGGAGAAGGCCTGGGTCTCGGTCTCTGCTCTATTTCCTAAAAGGTTAACCTTAAAGGTTACTATCTGTTCAAAACAAATTCTCTCATTAATGTTGTTATGGATTTTGCTTTGTGGACTGGTTCATGTTGGAGACAGATAGGGTCAAATTCAATCTGTTTCCATAATGTTGCCACCTGGAAACCGCCAAACCCTGACTGCTCCATCAGGTTACTACATGGAAAAGCACAATTCGTTGCTCCATGAAAACAGAAGTTTCTATTATTTATTCATAGATTTATTTGCTTATTTAAAACATGAAAAAATACACGTGTATGTATAAAATTAACTTCTTTTATATGTATGTGGAGGCTGATTAGTGCCATAATAACATCAAAAACCTATGGAATAGTTATTTAAATGTGTCACTGATTCATTAAAACTAGAAATAAAAACAGAATTTCTAAATATGTAATTAATTAATCCATGTTTTTGGACTGTGGGAGGAAGCCGGAGTACCCGGAGAGAACCCACGCAACCCAGGCCGGGATCTAACCCAGAACCTTCTTGCGGCAAGGCAACAGCGCTAACTACTGCTCCACTGTATGGCTCGTAATTAATTCAATTAAATGTCTTAATTTTCTCTTAAAAAGTGAATATAATTGTTTTTTTGATTCAATGAATTTTTCCATGCTCCTGCTCTGAAGCGAAGCGCACCATGAATTAATTAAAACTGTCACACATCCATCAAAGTCAAAGAGGCGGGAGGGTTGCTTCCATAGAAACCCTGACTTCTGATTGGCTGCTTCGCACTGAGCAAGGTTGGAAACTTCTTCCTGGTTTGATTTTACTCTAAAGTCAGCATTATTGATGAAATCGGCAGGACAGGCGTTGCAGTTTATTCACAGCACATTGGTGAGCAACTCCAGCCTCTATATTCCTAATTCTGTCTGAAATATATCTAATAAGCTTATGAGAGAGCTTGCTGCGGTCTAGTGTGGTGTGAACTGACAGAGACTTCAGAAGAATCATTGTTAGCCCCACCCACTGATTAAACATCAGGTCATGATAACTTTTTACTCTAACCGTTGGGTTGATCAGTCTAACCAGGTAGTCGACCGATCCACCTGTATCCGTCGATCTCTGCTCAGATGCAACAGTTGGGCCAAGCAAACCCATTCCTTGAGGCTCCCCACACCAAAGCTAATCTGAAGGCCGCATGAGATTTGTCTGTAGTGACTGACTCTACAGAAAGCAGCTGGATAAAATGTTTTTTCCGAATTTGTACACGTCCATAAACCGAAGCGATGTTGCAGAAAGAGTGGGCTGAATAATCTGCATGAAGACATGAGAGTTTGATCGAATCAAATGTTACGCACTCCTGGAAAAATATTGAAACAATTTTCCTCTTGACAATAAATCAGAAAGTTTTTATTATGAACATGCAGACATGATCTTTGGCGATGTATGAATAAAAAAAAAACACATCTTAAATTGCACCCCTCAGCTAACAAATCATCTTTGCATCCAATTGCTTATCAAAAATCAAACAGATCTGTTTTCTTTTGGCACCACCAAGCTCCCACCTAAACCCAGCAGTTATGAAGCTGCCATCTTCAGCACTTCCCCTCTCCCTTTATTCTGCTCTTATCAAAACGCTATCATAAACATGCGCTTTTCATGTGTAAAATAACCCATTCCACCTGCGGATGATACGACATGTTTCTGCATAAACAACTGCAGCCAGATATATCAGGTAGAGCTCCGACAAAGCGTGTCGGTGGTGATTGGTCCGATAAAAGCCCAAACACATCGTGGAGAATGTATTGGACTGTTACACACGAATGTGTAAGATAACATATCCGCCATATTCATGGTAGAAATAAAACAGTCCTTTATGGACAATAACAGCTATTGAAGACGGGGGGGGGACGAGTAGGATGTAATAATTCAGAGTCTTTGTTAGACGGAGAAAACTTTGTATATCAGGATTCTGAAGAGTGACGCTTTGACATTTTCATCTTCCTTTCCACAGTTTCCCTCAGAAGTTATTCTGGCAACACAATTTCGAGCTGACTGCTCAACCCGGCTCTTAAGAGACATCTCAGTCTCTGCACATTTTCCACCTGTCACCCTCCTCGTACCACTTGGTTCCAAAAATAAAAAAATAAATAAAGAGAGAGGGCTGAGGAAAGTCTCCCCCCCCCCCATCAGCCAGCCCAGCTCCAATCTAGTCCAATCATTCCCAGGTCTGGCATTCAAACATTATTTCAAGGATTCTCCAGCCACCTGTCCCGTTCCTTCCTCTTTTTTTTTTTCATTTTTAATTCTGCCCCTGAGTGAGGATTATGCGAAGCAAGGCATGCGTGTCAAAGGGAAATTTAGTGGGTAAAGACAGCCAAGATTGGAGGGATGAATTAAACAGATAACGGGAGGAGACGAAGTGGGGGAACCATGTAGAGCAAAACGCCTCACCGATGTTGGTCATTTCAGAGGGGCTCTTTTTTTTTTTTTTCTTCTCCTCCCCACAGGAGCGAGGAGGCAATATCTAAATTAATAAAGTGATGAAATGAGTTTATGCCGTGGACTTTCTGCTGTTTGACTTTCCCATCTGGATTAGTGCAGGCTGAATGGACGCTCTGTTACTTTTGTTACAACTACGCAATTCACTGTCGGAATTTGGCCCCGTAGCGATAAGGCTCCCCTCCTCCTGCTGCTGCTTATTACCATCTCATTCCATATGCAGGGCCTCTGTTACCTGAGAGCATGCTCACACACAAAACACCAACTATTACACAGCCGTTCGCCCACTATTACAGCAAGCGGGGAACGTTCTAACATGGACTATTACACCACGGCTCCCCATTACATCAAAAGTGGATTTTTTTATTTTGTTTTTGCAAATGACCTTTTATTCATGTATTCATGAAGTATAACTCTATTATGTGACTGGATGTGTACTGAAAGTACTGAAAAATACATGATTAGGTGAATGTTACATGATAAATGAGGTCCAAACGTCCAGAAATGTTAAAATGTTGAAAATAAACCCCAATCAGCTTTCTGAGTGTTATTTAAAGCAGATCTGTAATTTCAAATTAAAACTATTTTATTCCAAAATATGGAATACATTCAGTTTGGATATCGTTTCAATACGCTTTTTAAATGGAAATCGGGAAAACTAAAACTTTAAAAACTTCCTTAAAAGTGGGTTTGAGAGAAACTTTGCGGTTTTCCCAAATTGTCTTTTTTAAAACTAATAATTTACCAACTTTTTTTCAGATGTTTTGTTTTTGGTATTTCTTTTTCAGGCTGAGTTTTATGAAGTGCACTCTTCAAATTGTTATTTTTTATTTTACAAATCACATTTTCCTGGATGCTGAAGGGAAGGTGTATTTCTATTGGTTTGCATGGACATTGCAACATTTTTTAGGTCAATCTCTGCATCCAGATTTAACATATTTATTGGGATTTGAGTGAAGAGAATGTGATCTGTGAAACACAATTTGGAAACAAAGACATTTTTTTTTTTACATCTCTTTAAATCTCGAAAAAGAGAAATTCGAAAAACGTGAAGTATTAGGGAAAAAAAATTGAAATGTTATTTTTTTTTTGAAAGAATAAAATCTGAGAAAACATAGTTACTCTAAAAACTTTAGTTTTTATTGAGAAGTTTTTTAAAGTTTCATTTCTGGATAGCATTTTTTTCTCATTTCTATGCATAAAATGGGTACTTTATTCACTCCACAAAAAACAGCGTTAAACTTTTTATTTTTCTCTAAAGCGACGCTGCAACTTTTAGCCACTAGAGGCGCTACATTCCCAGGTTAAATCAACTCTGCAGCGTTGGATCCAACCTTCTTGAGTTACGTTGGTGATTTTTTAGAGGACAGCTAGTGATGAATATTGACCTGAGAAATCCTCTAATAATGTAGCTAACATTTGAGTCAAAGCTTTAACTCTGCAGTATGATTATTTCTGCCATAATGATGAATTAACAATGAAAGAAGCTCTTCACCCTGGCAGCAGCTAACAGGCCACAACTGAAAGCAAGCTAAATGACAACATTTACACCTTTCGGGGAGGGTCTATTATGTGGAGACCAAAAACTAGTAAGAATTAAAACAGAGGGGATTTTTTTTTACCCTATATTAATAATAGTTTAATGGAATCTTTGTAGAAGCGTATGGGTCATTTTCAAGTAAGCTGTGTTTTTTTTTTCTTTTTATATGAGAAATTAAAAGTTTAGGTATTTTTGAAAAAAAAAATTTGGAGGGTTGAGCTTCCAGGAAAACTTCAGATTTTGTGGTTCTTGTTCTCAGATAAAAACAGGAAGGAAAAAGGAGGAAAAAAAGCAATGAAAGATGGATAAAAAGGAAAATAAATTATGTCCGTTTATTCTGTTAAAATGTTCGTGTTCGTATAATTAATCTGTTTTGCCCCCGTGTTTGTTTTCACCTTGGGCCCCATATTTCTTAAATCCACCACTGGTTCCGTAACAGTTTAATACCCACCAAACTCTACAGGCATTATTTAATCATATATTTACTATAGGAGACTTTGAAAGGCTTAAATGTTTATGTTTGAACGGACAGTGGTGGGAAGCTTCACTTTGAGGAAAGTAAAATATGAAAAATAAGTACTTTATGACTTCTTCTTTCCCTGCAGCATAACCATGATGTAACATGAGATGAAAAGCTTCTTTCAGCCCCTTTTCTAAGTTTGGAAAGACAAGAGAATATTGAGCCAATTATTCTCAACAACCAATGTACGTGCATATAGAATGAACAATAATTCCCTCACATGAGAAAGAGCCGTCGGTTAGGATGAGCTAAGACTTTGGAGACGTGACTGTCTGACAGATACAGCTGAGAGTTTGTGCTGTTCGATCAGCAGAAACTGAAGATTCACTGCTGGTCCCAAGTTTGCATGAAGATCGATTCTCAACCTTTAATCATTTTCTAAAATAAGAATCTTTAAGCTGTTTTTTGGTTTAGGATCAGATTTTAAAATTCTCATCACATTTTTGAGGCAAAGTAGCACCATATGAAAAAAACAACAAAAAACACTGCTTTGTTTTGACTTCATAGATTGAATTAAGTTTACTGATGTTCTGGGATGAAAAAAATAAGAGATAAATGGACTGAATGCAGCCTGACAGAAAAGTCAAACACATTTTATGAGATACATTCACTCAGTCGGACTTACATCACGGGTGAAACTGTAGGATATGCAATCAAACTCACAACCCTCTCATTGCCAGATGACTGCTCTGCCATCTAAACCACAAATGCTCCAATGCAGAGAACAGTTTAAATTATTATGCTGTCTGATTCCTAATAACGACAACCAATAATTAGAGCTAAAACTAACATTTCAGAGAGAATAAAGCCCAGTTTAATCAAGATCCTCGGAAGGGCTCCAAAGGTTCAAACTGTCATACTGTAAGTCAACACAAGGTGTCACTCTTGCACCACAGCAGATCCCATCCCGGCACCTCCTGGTCTTGCCTGCGCTCCCTCTCCTCTTGGCATCAATATCATAGATTACACGGGGGTAAACACACGGAGGCTGGAGCGGGTCTGCTTCATTAGCAGAGCAGGAGAGCGAAAGTTACTCTTACAGTGGTTTCTAATTACAACCAATTGGTTTTCCTGACTCATCTGGGAGGCTCAGGATGAGGCAGGATCGGGTGGAAGCGGATTCAGGAGAGGAAAACACGCTGGGGGCTCTGAAGCACACGACTGAAGCAAAATAAAACATGCCCATCAAGCATTTCTATTTTCATATATTTAAAATAGAGAATCTTCATTGTATAAACAAAAAATAGAGATAAAAATCTAAGTATTGATGCAACGTAAAGCAGTTGCAGAGCCACACATTCTTTTCATAACCTCTTTGCATCCATCAGCACCCAGCCAGATGTTCAGTGTTAAACTCATCTGATGGGGGGGTTTAAGGCCGTGCACCAGAGGACTATTGAGGCTTAGAGGAGACGGGTCAACATGAGCAGCGGTTCAACCCAGAGGTGTGTGAGCAGACTGAGGGGGAGGACTCAGAAATGAACGAGTTAAAAAAAACCACATTGAGTAATTAAGTATATTTACTCATCTTTCTAATCCATACGTCTCACAGACAGTAGCAGTTGTGAGTGTAAAGAGTCCTCAGTCACAGCAGCTGTCATATGCTAGCTGTCATAGGAAGCAGGATCCAGGTGAGCCACAAAACACGTCTGTCTGTTGAGCACCAAGCTGGGAGGGTAACACACCGTAGCGCTCACACACATACATCATACATCAGCGGTGTTTGTGTGATCCTGACAGGGTGTGCGTCTCTGAGCAGGTTTTAATGAGCATATTAATGAGGCAGACTGATGAATGGGCTATATGGTGTCACTTCTAATCCAGACTCATAACTCAGTCAAACTGGCAGCCAGCTGCAGGGGCGGCACTGTGAGGCTCACCACCTGGTGGGATTCCTCTGGGTCCACTTTCAGGTGTCCAGATTCACAGAAGCAGAGGGGGACACACACAGGTGGACAAGAAAAAAAGCACAGACTGATGCCTTTTTCTGTATTTTTTCTAGGTAGCATCTGCAATTATACTTTCTAACAGATTACCTGAAAAATGTGAGCAAGATTTTTATTTTCACATCGTCCTCTAACATTGTACCATTTTTTTACCCATTTTATGGCTTTATAACGGCTGTACCTGTTCTCTTGCCGTCTCACCACCCCCAGTTCAGTCACAGTGATGTGGGATAAATCTACCTGTATAAATTCTCAGTCATCCGTTTCATGGCAAACACAAAACAAGCTTAAATCTAAGGCAACCAGACTTTGACTGAGTTTTATTTTGTTGCCGCTCCAGGAATCTTTGTCAGTTCTTTCAATCCACGTCAGATGCAAATCAAAGACCCATCAATTGTTCTCATTCGTTGTTGGAATCTGCTGTTTTGAATGGGTTTTGTGTTTGGCCACTTGTTTCATGATGAGACTGCTTGTGTAAACTCTTCCAAATCAGTTCAAGGACAACTGTAGATGTTTGGGAGCTGAAGCCACAATCTTCCCCCTCTGTTCAGTGATGGTTTTTTCTGTTAACAAAGATGGCCTCCTTCATCCATCTTTCAAAATACTTTCTCTGTCCAAGATCAGGCAAAATCCAGACAGCAGGTTTACACCGTAAAACCTTGAGGTCTCCATCTTGGTACCCTGAGGGATCACATGAGGAAGCCTTCAGCCTCTTCTAAAATCAGGACAACTCACATGTAAACTGCGTATGAAATGGGATTTCATTCTGTTGCTCTTCTTTTTTCACTCACATGTATAGAGATCTGCAAATGACATCTAAAAATAAAGTTAACAATATGTTTATTGTATATGAAGTTTGGGAAAACGCTGACTCTTCCAGGTCAAAGGTAAGTACTGGCAGCCCTTCAGATTACTCAGTATCCATGAAGTACGTCTCAGCTTCTGAAGGCTTAGGGTTTGTTATTTTTTTTAAACACTCGTGTTTTTTGTTGTCTTTTTTTTTAAACAGTTATTCTAATAGATTATTAGTATTTCAATATTAAAACATTAATGGTGAGAACAGAAATCTGCAAAAGCAAAAAAGTTAAATTAAGATTTTATGTTTTCCTGAAACTGTCCACATCTTTTATCAGAGCATCGATGCTTTAAAGCTATTTCAAATCCTAATTAACATATTTTAAGCTTAGTTAGAGAATTAAGCATCTTTATGCATATTTCTCCTGGTATCTCTATCATTCTGTAATCAGTTGTTTACAATCTTCCTGCCAACACGGAGACCTTTTATGCTTTTGCGTTAAATTGAGATTAGCCAAATCAACTGAAAATGAAATCAACTAAAGCATAATGAGAAACACTTAAAGTGACACCAACACAGAGAGTGAACTGATGAGGAGAGTGGTGCTCCTGATGAAACTGAGCTACTCTAAACACGCTGAGGTTACATTAAAACAGGCAATCAGTAATCATTAAAATGTAAGGACTGTTCAATTAGAGAAGAGCGTCCCCTCCTGTTCCTGCTCTCAGGAACAAGAACGGTTCCCATGGTGTTCATTAATTTTTAACTCTCTGTCCTTACGGACTAAGGATAGAATATGAAAAGGCAGTTTGTTTTTCACTTTCTTTCAAATGAAAAGGAAAGAGCTAAGTGACTATTTATGGTTGTTATTCCTCTGTAAGGTACAGACATTATTTTCATTTTTAAAAAAATCCAACCTAGCGATAACGAATTGTCACAGCTAAAGTTTTCCAAAAAGCAGTATACATTGTTTTAGGAACATCAGAATTCCTGAACATTTATTGCTAAATACAAAATAGCAGTTTGGTGCTGTGTGGATGAGTTTACTAAACATGCAGTGGAGTCATGAGAGCACCTTTGGCCAGAAGCCTGAAGGTAGACGCTGAGCTGATGGAGAATTTAAAGAGAAGCAAACAGTTTGCAGAACAGATCAGTAAGCAACAGTGGTACGAGTTTGCAGAGCAAATAATGCAAGGTAAACGTAAGGCCCGCAGTGAAAAGGCACATTCAATGTAAGGCACCTGGACTGTGAGAGATCAAGTTTAAAGCAGCAATGAAACCCAAGCAAACTCCATGAACTAGCTAATGGTGCTCCTTCTTTAATGTGCAGTTTTTATTTACTCGCAAAAATATTTTTATGCAGAGGTATTACTATATTACTATAATAACTAATGTACCTATAAGTACTAAGTATTTTTTTTATTGCAATATCTGGATTCTTAATTTATTTAGCTGTGTGCAGCACATTTCTCTCTAGAATCTCGACATTTAATTTAACCCTGTAGAGATTCAGACACCCTGTGTCAGATAAAACAAAGCAACCCAGAACATAATACAGTCTACTCCATGTTTCACAGTGGGGACATTGTTGTTTTCTTAATATGCTTCATTATTCCATCTTTGAACATCGAACTAGTGTGCCTCGACAAAAAAGCTCCACTGTTGTCTCATCTGTCCAACTAGCCAACAAGTACTTTTTTTACTGACTTTTTTTCCACCAACAACTGTCTTCCTTAGTCATCTCCCATTAAGTGCACTTTGTTTCAACCAAAGGGTGGCACGCTCCGACACCAAGGTTCCTTGAGCAGGAAGTTCACCTTTAATCTCTATTGCAGTTTTTCTGGGCTCTTTTGCTACCATTCAATTCAATTCAGTTTATTTATATAGCACCAAATCACAACACATGTCATCTCAAGGCTCTTTACAAAGACAATTCATTTAAATCACACAGTCAGATTAGTTAAAAGTTTTCTATCTAAGGAAAACCAGTTGATTGCATCGAATCCTTGACTCGACAGCAATCCCTCACACTAGGCATTTATTCGTACTATCTATCTCTTTGATTTGTTACCAATATGGGTCCATGAGTTGTTTTTTTAAATAATTCGGTTGAAGAATGGTTGAAAAGCAAAGTCTGAATTTCATTCGATCAATTCTATAGAATATTAATTATTACTTTTATCAGATTCAAGTTATTTCTGTGACAATTGTGGGTTCTCTTTTGTTAAACTCGGAGTACCAACAATTTTATCTATGTGTGTATAAGACAGTGTTTCCATACTCTCCTCCTCGGGGTTCACTGTCTTACAGGTTTTAGCCATGTTTCTTTATTTGGTTGTAGAGTTGCACTGCTCAAGGTGTAGCTCTGCAACCTTTATTCTAATATTACTCTTTTTAAAGAATTTCAGTTCCTCAGTTTGTGGGTCAAAGTTTTGTTTTTCTATAGTTCTTTTATTCCTGTGTGTTGGATGCAGTTAAAATGATTTTTGATAATATCTCTTTTATTTTGGAGATTTGCTATGATTGCTATGAGTTGCTATGCTTATGCAAAACCCTAGCAAGTGTTTTTGATTAAACACCGTAGCAGCTCAAAAGCTAACATAATACTTCACCTTTTCCTCAAGTCTCAGCTAAGTTAAAAGGGAGGAGGTACCAATGATGCAAAGGGAGGAGAAGGGAGAGAAGAGAGAGGAGGAGGAAATACAAGCCATTTCTTCAATCAATAAAGGGTAATGTGAGATTTTTAGGGAACAGGTTAGAAGAAATCAGGATGAAGTATTATGAATTTTACTGTAACATGGCTGCAGGATCATATCCCCGACTCAAGTGTCTCTTTGTAAGGCATTCTGTTTATACAAGCAGATAGAGATTTACAGAAAGCTATGGAACTGAAGGGAGGTGTTTATGAGCAACAGATAGTATTCACAAGTTAGCACAACATTTAATATCTCTGGGATTATTAAAGTATTCTTTTTTCCTCTAGCACACTTAGTTGACACATGGGGATCTGCAAAACAAGAGCAACAAAATTGCTTTCATCGCAGGACACAATAGCAATGGCAGCATTTGTGAATCACTCTCTGGTTGTTTGTCTCAAAGAAATACGATTGATTACAAAATAGGAGGGATTTTAACATTTTCAAAGCATTCAGTGACAGACAGGGTAGTAAGGATCAAGAGCAAGAGGATTTTACGGGTATTGTTTGATATCATATATTATAGGGAAGTCGAACACAGCTAAATAATGTCAGTTAAATTTAACAAGCAGATTTTTTTGGGCCACTTAGCTGGAGGAGGGCAAGCAATCATTACCTCATCGCACGAATTTCACTCCCAAAACTGAATGAGGGTGTGTGGAGGATTAAAAAATTCAGAGCCAGCATTTAAACTGAATGAACTTGAGCTTTTTAAACAATCAAAAGGTATGTGCATTGCTACTTTTGTGAAGCTGTTAAATATATACAGTTACATACAAGTCATGTTTATCCTTTGGATAAGCCCAATTTCATCTGCTACACTCAGAATGTACAATGAACTACCAGTAATGTTCAAACAACAGTTAGAGAGGTTCATCAGAAATCTTCAGGTGTTTCAAACACTAATTTTTGTGAAAAATCCTGCAGAACTCTCTAGCACCGATAAGTAGTTATTGTCATGCATGTAGTTTGTCCAAACACACACTTGCAAGACACACTGCTGGATTCCTCACCAGGCTGAATAATCTTTACATGAAAGGGGCTGAGACACCTGCTGTGATGTCTTCAGAGGAAAATCCCCCAATAAAGATGCTGACCCCTTACAAGAACGGCACACAAGAAAATACCTTCACAGACAGACACCCACACACGTCTTTCTCAAGTGATGGTGCTGATCCGTTTTGTAGGGATGTAACAGAAGTAATTTTGAGAGCGAGCCTGTGTTAATGAGCTGGTCTTTGATGTGTAAATCCTCTCGTCCCAACGCAAAGCAGATACAGTTTCCCAACAATCCTGCTCAGGTAGAGTTTTCCTCCAGTCTGTATTATTGAACCTGTGTACCGATTGCTGCCAGACTTTTGACAGCTAATAATAGCAGGCCCTAAGATAGAGGAGTGCTCGCTGACGTGCAATTTTGCAGAGAGAGAAAGTGAATAGAGATATTGTGAAAAGTGTTTTACATCATCCTACAGAACCCTCTATCGCAGCTCTTCTCTCTATTTTCTCCCTGAACAGAATAAAGCTGAGATGATAGAAATGTATTTTTTCCCCTGAATAAACGTAAGTCTTTGGTTCATTTCATCTCTGCATTGCTTCTCCACAGAGTAATTGGATTGTGGCTGCACTGTCATGTACTTGTTTAAATGAATGCCTATTAATCAGAGGATAATTGGACACATACCCCTGATAAATGCTGCTGCTCCACTTTGAGTCACGTACAAATTAGGCCATTTTCAGGGATCCATTTCTTATCTAGCTTGACTCATGCTTATATAAGCTGGAAGCTAATGGTTGTCTTTGGACATGTAACATCCTCATGGGCATAACTCAATTATTATGCTTTTACCATTTTCCTTGTGGGGTTTTTATGTGAGTTTTCATGTATATTAACTTAGAAATTTAGCTGACACTGCACAATGCAAGACATTCTGCATGCAAGCCATAGCAATGCATTTAGAGAAAATTAAAGATTATTAGCAAACATTGCAGAAGACGAGCACTGGAGCAGACAAGTGTACCTTTTACCATTTAGCTAAGTTGAGGTGTGGAGTGACCGTTTTTTGGAGCTAACACCAACTTTTCTCATTACTACAGGGCACCAATTGGATACTATCAATCTGTCACCAATCGTACTGCTTCACCAATAATGTGATTCGCCTTGTCAGTTTTAAGGGTCATGGAAAAACAGGAATGTAGAATTTAATCCTAATTTTGCGTAAAACAAAACAAAAACGGGGGAAACACGCTGAATGAATAGTGGTCTTAAGGACTGATGTCATCCATCTAGTATCACCATAAATACTGTACTTGCTAATAGTGACCCTGGATCATTCTGGACAAGCATCCTGAAAGCTTCCAGGATTAAATTAGTGGTACTGCAGTTCTGATGATCAGAAATTATTAAGGAGAGCATCAGTCTTAGGTTTATCTTCAAGCATACATTGTCTACGGTATGTTTGAAAAAACAAATTAATGTACATTTATTGGCATATAATATCAGATTTACTGCCACCAGCAAAATATTTATTGAAGAAAATTTTTAGCTGAAAAAATGCTGACATTTAAAAACCAATCAAAGAAATTTTCAACAATAAAACAACTTTCATTTGTTACTCAGCAACCTTTTTTCACAATTTGGAGTCTTGTGCACATCTCAGTTGCTAGGAGCCCTGCAAATTGAGACCAACTTTAAATTCATTTACAAGAAGTCTGATCATGTGTCTACTGGGGTGAGTTATGAACAATTATTAGTACACGGCTTAGTGAGATCCAATAGTTGAAGCTATGGCTCAAATAAGATATGATGCTCAGCGCCAACCTTACAGTAAATGTCTTCAGTACTACCAGTGCAGTGGGGATGTGATTTGGTTAGAGCCTTCGCAGGAGACAGCGCAGCCTGTTCTGATTCAACCTGTCATATGACCAATCTAGACCAGAGTCAGGTGTTCACGCACCATGAATTTGCTATCGCTATTTGCTGCAGATAGGGAACTCTCATGCTCCAATGTATGAAATGGTGAACAAACCACATTTGTGCTGACCTCTCAGAGTTACTCAACTGTCAACTACAGTTGTGATAAAAAGTTTGTATTTCCTTGCAGAATGTTTCTTTTTTGGTCTTTCTTTTAAGAAAATATGAACAATAATAACGGTTATGGGTTCTGAAGCGATTTATGGATCCACAAATGTTTTCTATTTTTAAACCACAATGAGAACAAAAAAAATATCCAAATGACTGTGATCAAATGTTTACATACCGCAGTTCTTAGTACCGGGTTGGTATTGGCCCCTCTAGCATCAATAATAGCTTGAAGTTTTTTTGGAGGCTGTGAATGAAGCTCTTTATTGTCTCAGATGGTTCTTCTTGGCAAAAAGCTTCCAGTTCCTTTACAGTCCTGGGTTGACTTGCTTGCTCTCCCCAGAGTGTCTCATTAATACTGAGGTCAGGAGACTGAGATGGCCACTCCAGAACCTTCACTTGTGCTGCGGCCAATTACAAGTCGAGTTGGTCTTGGGTTTTGGATCGTTGTGATGTTGGAATGTCCAAGTAGGTCCCATATATGGCTTCCTGGCTGTTGAGTACAAATTTGCCTCAGATATTTACTGAAAATGTGCTGCATTATTCTTTTCTTCAACTTTGACCAATTTTCCTCTGACTTCGTTGCTCACGCATGGCCTAAACATCAGCGATCCACCTCCAAGCCTGACAGTAGGAATGTTGTTTTCATCATTGCCCTTGTTGACACTTCTCCAAATGTGATGTTCATGTTAGTCACCAGAAAGTTCAGTTTTGTCACATCACTCCAAATGATCTTGTTCCTGAAGTTTTGAAGCTTGTCTGTTTTGTTTCATGTATTGTAGTTTGTACTTTGTGGCATCTGTGCACTTCTTCTGGCGACTCGAACAAGCACCCCATTTTTCTTTAAATGTCTCTCTATCCTGCATCTTGAAACAACACCACCACTAGTTTTTAGAGAGTCCTGTTTTCAGCTGATGTTACTTTTGGGTTTTTCTTTGCATCCCAAACGTTTTCATGGCAGTTGTGGCTGAATTTTTTTATTTTGTTTTAACAGAGTCCCTGTTAATCACAGATGAAACACTGCTGACTCGCATTATAAATTCTTTGGATATCTTGTTTTATCCCTTTCCTGTTTTTTACAGTTCAGCTACCTTTTACCATAGATCTATTGACATTTTTTTTTTTGCTTTGCCCATGACTCAGAACGCGCCAGTCAAGGATACAAGAGTCTGCCAAAACTCATTCAGCTTTTATGCAGTCTTTTGACAATAAAAGGTTTAACCCAACTACTAACCATAAACAGAACTTTTTATGTGTGTTATCTTTCATATTCAATTAAAAAAGGCCAAGAAATCAAAAATTATGCCAGAGTACTCAAACTTTTGAGCCCCATTGTAAATGTTGGGGCATAAAACATGTTCAAAAACTCAATACACTCCATCAATACTTTTCCAATAAAAAATATGTCATGTTTTATTAGGTATATTTAGACAAGTTAATAACTTGAGCGCTCTGGTAGTTTTCTCAGCAGATTAACATTCACTAATTTTTGTTCATTTTGGACTACAACTTCTAAGACATTTTAACCCTGATCTACAAAGATCCATATTAACAAAAGCCAAGTTGCCTGTTGAAACAGAAAATTGCACTTCCAATCAGCGAGCGTGTTTCGGCTGATATGCCAGAATAGTGTGCATAGCAGATAACAGGAGCAATAAGGGTACAGATCATAGTAGAAGGGAGGGTAGAGTACATAACCCAGGACTGATCAATTAGGATGGCATTTTGATGCCAGATGTGAATTTTCATGCTTAAAGTTTTCCACTTGCTCCTTATTCCATCTCTATGCTGAGAAACTAGTCCTGGGATTTGTTACTTCAAGGATGGTCTACTGTCATTTTGTTAATGTAGCCGTCTAGAAGAAGGGACAGAGCAGACTGTACTGTAAGGAATATTAGGTATGGATATTTGCAAAAAGATGCTAAATATCTTCTAGAAGTCTGTTGTATAGAGTGTGATCTGTTCCTCCATCATCTTCCGGGTTAATAGCAACAGAGCAAATTACCTAAAAAAGCCCAACAAGCTAATAAAGAAGCTCGGCTCTGTTCTAGGAACTCATCTGGAACCTCAGGAGATAATTACACAAAGGAAAATTATTCATAAAGTGAAAAAGATTATGGACAATGGTGAGCATCCTTTTCAGAATGTTTTTAACCAAAAACAAAGTGTCTTCAGTAAGACGCTTCTCCAGACAAACTACAGACAATCCTTCCTGCCTACAGCTATCAACACCTGCAGCAACTTAATGGAGGAAAAAACTATGAGTTACTTACTTACTTACTGCAACATTTAATTTCCTTTTTCAATTAAATTTTGTAGTCCTTATTCCTGTTTCTCTCCTTGAGCTTTTACTGTGACAAGCTGTATGTGCTCCATTTCATCTCTTTGACATGAAAACTGGCTCAGGGCTTGTCTGCTTAACTGTTTCTTTCTTAGACAGAGCCCCTGTGGAGCTAGTTTATCATTACCGTTACCTTTTCCAACATAAAAAGTATTAATGGATCAGTAACTCTATGTTTCCCTTGCATGTCTGCCTCTATATCCTTGAACTCAGTCTCGGTGGAAGGCCGCTCACACTGAGCATGGTTTTGCTGGAGGTTTTTTTTTCTGTTAAAGGGAGTTTTTCCTCTCCATTGTCACAAAATGCTTGCTCTGTGTGAGGGAATGCTGTTAAGTCAACAACATAATGAAGGAGCATATCCCCCAAAGTCAGGGTCTCGATGCATCAGCTGGTTTTCCTTAAATAGAAAACGTTTAGCCAATCTGACCATGAAATCTGACTGAATTAACTTTGTAAAGTGCATCGAGATGACGTGTGTTGGTAATTGGTGCAATAAAATAAAACGGAATTGAACTGAACATAGAAATACCACATCTAGGAACCATGCAATTAATAGTCAACAGAAGAGTGAACCATTGTCAAAACCTTTGCCATTTACTGTGAACGTACACATGTGATGACACACAGAATATTATTAAAATATAAAAATCTGCTTGTGCAAAATATTAAACCACTGTGTCTTCTGGGCTAAAGAAAATAACAGTAAACTGAGAAAACTGTGAACAATGTGTTTTAGAGATGTGTCCTATCATGCACACATTGATGCTTAGCTGTCAGTGAAATCCAAAAGCCTTTGATGATTTGATAAATTATACACACATAACAAAATCTAAAGTGGTGTCGTAGCATTTAACAACTACATAGGACATGCTGTACTTGTTAGCAATCAGAAACACAGTAAGTGTTGCATAACTGGCATTTCAATCAACGGTCCTCCTCTGCACTCTCATGTATGATAAGTACAGAATAATGAAATATGTGCTACCACTCCATGTTGAATCATCCCATGCAGATTAAAGCAGTGTTTTTACACTTTCTGTAGCCCAGTTCCAACCGCTGCCACAACACTTTGTTCCCCACTCATCTGTTTCCTGCCAGAAGGCTACAGGCTTCTAACGAGCTTCCTTGGCCTCCAATTAATCATGCTAATGAGCCCCACCCAGCAAAGATGAACAAATCCACAGAATGAAACATGGCTTTATCTTTTTTCTCCCTGTTTTCTTTATTACAAATCCTCCTTGCATCATCTTTTTTTTTCCAAAACCCTCTCACCTTTTTGGCTTTCCATCTATCTTCTTTCTCTTCTTCCTAATATTCATTCTAGCTACATTTCTCCCCCTCCCAGGGACAGAGAGTGTCCAATGAACTCACCAGTACTCCTTCCATAGGTCCTCTTCAAAAATGTCCTCTGGGATGGGATCTATCAGTACCAGGTCTGACACTTGCCTGAGGACAAGGACACACACACACAGATGAAGTAAGACTCTAAGAAGACTCGACCACTTTACCCTCCAAGCCTGGACCATAATGAGCATGAAATAGATGGTGCCATCCCTGCTGTCATGCTGCAGATTTGTCATTTTATGGCACCACATACTCTCAGGTAATATTTCCATTTGGAAAGGTTTCTTCAACCCAACACTATTTCATTCTCTTAACGACAGAAACATTGTGGCAAATAAAACTGTAAATCTTCCAGACTGATACGAGGACGTTGACATGTTAATCACCAAGTTGTCAGTGAGGTGGTTGAATTATGCGTGGTGACGGGGAGGGATACCGGAACGTCTTCAGCTCAAAGTCTGAATTTGACCAGCTCAGGAAAGCAAATAGGATTTCTAAGATATTTTCACAATATAAGTTTCATTTGATTCTATTTCAAAGATTTTTGTTTTTAATAAATAGCAAAAAAGAATAATGATCTTTTTTTCCACATCAGAAACACATTTGGTTTTACTCTGGAGAATTTAGACAAGTTCAACTTTTTGTAGGAATTAATGGAAACAGATCTGGAGTCTGAAATGTAAAAAAAAAATCGGCCATAACCCCTCAGGTCCGACGGTCGGTAAAAGTAGGTCAAACATGGTTCCTATTATTTTTTCCTTAAAGGAGAAGGCTATAAAGTATCAAAACAGAAAGAAAAAACAACTGAGTGTTTTTCACAAATACTTTAAGTTTGAGAGGCCTTTAAAAAGACATTAAGCAAGTTTTTACAGAAGAATAGCTTCAAAAACAGCCTTTTTATTTTACCCTCTAGAACTAAAACATCATTTGATGAGCAGAGTGACACCTCAGTAGTTCACCGCTGATGCATCTATAAGCCTGTAGCCTATTTTCCTGAATTTACTTCAGGTCAGGAGTTCACACGCTGTTCGGCGGATGCGGCATCAAGAGTTAAAAGCGTCCAACCATAGCAAACAATCATGATAGATTTTGTGGACATTCAGTGGCACCTGGCATCCATCTCAACTCAAACACCAATGACAACTGCAGGTAAGGTGAAAAAAGTCATTAAAATAACCTTGTTAAGTACAAATGACAAATTACCATGTCCTTTTTGTGTAGGTTGTTATTTCTGTCTTTTAAATTTTATTTTTTGCTCAGTTTTTTAGTGAATACAGCCTTTCTGGGAAGATTTACTAAAAGAACATTGTGTGATCAGACCATCTGGCTTTCTGGTAGTTCAGTGGTACTGCCTGTAGATGGAGCCACTTCTTATCTGCTCATTACTCCCAGTGCTGAAATTTTATTTAAACTTATAAAGGATAATCACAACACTAGCAGGATGGATCCCTGGAGTACGTAACCCTATTTTGTCAAAATCAATTGGATTTTAGTCATTTTCATAAGGGCTTAAAACATGACTATGTACCTTTAAGCACAGAACATGCAGTTTAGGAGTCTATTAAAAATTATGAATTGTTTTGGTAAAAAGGTTACAGGTTACCTATATGTTCTTGATTTGGCCTTAATGACTTGTATCATTGCAAACTAGGGAGTCATACTAGGGCTGAATGATTAATCTCTAAAATCACTTAATGAGATTTAATTATTGGGAAACTCCCTTTTTTACCTTAGCTAATCCACTCATCATTTCAATGTTTTCTTGCTGGATGTTTACCAAGAACTAAATGATTATTTTACAAGCATGTTTCACAGCTGGATTTTTTTTTACCCTTTAAATTAAGGGGATCTTCCAGATGGGATCAAAGAAAACAAAGCTAGCTTTTGAAAGCGACATCTGTCATTTGGAATTTTTTAATTATGAAACTTAAGTGAGTAAAAAATTATTAATTATATATGGTACGAAAGCAAAATCAGAGATTAGATTTTTAAGCCATATTGTCCATCCCGGAGTCATATATTTCCAACAACCCATCGTACATCTAGTGCTGTAAAACGTCAGGTGTTGTAATTCTGGTGTGTAACTGAGGTTTTCAAAAGGAGCCTGTCAATTTATAACCTCTGCACTTTATGCACAGTGTACTTTAACTAACTGCTTCAAACACAGTTGATATGCAGCGTAAATGTCACGACAGAAAGCTCTGTCATATGCATGTGTCGCCCTACAAGGGAAATCACATCTTTTATGTGACCCTTTAGGAGGTGAAAAATCCATTTAAACTCATCCAGTCTTAATTTGCTCCAGTTATAGTAAAGAAATGGATAAATACAATCCGAGGTGTCTCCTAGGTTATTATAAGGACTTCCATGATGTTTTTTCACTATTAATTTAAAAAATAAACCTTAGCTTAGCTCCCACAATTATTTTCCTTTGTTTCTTTTTTATTTAATATACTAACAGCGGTAGTAGCGGTTCCACTGGAAAATGCTTTTTTTCCCCCTGTTATTATAAATTAGGAATTTAGACCTTATAATAGTGGAGATAAAAAAGTCTGTCAGGATCCCCAAACTCCCTCAGCTTTATGCACACATAACGATAACAAGCAAACACGTCACAGGCAAGGTAGGCATTCAAACCTGGTGTACTGATTTAAAAAGAAGAAAAAGACAGTTGTTTGATAATAAATGATTTCCACCAACCACTAAGCATGAACAGAATTTTTTTATACAATATAAATTTATTATTAATATTGTCATATATAAGTTATTTCTGTGACCACTGTGGGCTTTCTTTCATTAAACTCGGGGTATCAATTATTGTGTCCATGTGTGTATAAGACAGTGTTTCCGTACTCTGGTCCTCAGGGTTCACTGTCCTACAGGTTTTAGCCATGTCTCTTTTTTGGTTGTAGAGTTGCACTGCTCAAGGTGCAGCACTACAAGCTTTATTTTCACATTATTATTTTTAAAGAATTTCAGTTCCTCAGTTTGTGGGTCAAAGTTTTGTTCTATAGTTCTTTCTTTTACTCCTGTGTGTTGGATGCAGTTAAAAGGATTTTTGACAATAACTCTTTATTGTTGGAGATTTTCTATGAGTTACTATGTTTATGAAAAATCATAGTAAGTGTTTTTGTTTACACTCACTCACTGACATCTCAAAAGCTAAAATAATACTTCAATTTTCTCCTCAAGGAGGTAATAATAGCCATATCTTCCATCAATCATTATGGGCACTGTGAGATTTTAAGGGAACATGTTAGAAGAAATCAGGATGAAGTATGATGAATGTTACTGTAACATGGCTGCAGGATCATATCCCTAACTGTGTCTCATTTATATATATATTTTTATACAACATAAAATATCTCCTAATCCAGCTGCAGACTTGCGTGGGGAAATTAAGTTGCCCACTCTACATGCATATCTGATGATTTCTGAAACCCTTTTTGAGCCCAGAACAGAGGAATATTCAATATCACACATTTGATCAAATGGGCTATGTGCCCGACTCCATTTCGTCCTTAACTTCAGTCATCTCCTTTGTTTCCTGTCTTTTAGTACCAGACAAACTGATTAACCCACGTATCTTGCCATTGTCATGGTTACTAAAGTCACACAAACCTGGATTAATCAGTTTGATCAGTAATGACAGACAGGAAACACAGGAGCTGGTTGAAGATCCGGACGTAGGGCACATAGCCCATTAACTACAGAAAGCAGGGGTATTCAACATTTTTCAGTCTGGAAGGATGAGAGGCGATGACAAAAGATTGTAATGCTGTGTTCCATTTATAACTGGAAGCCACCATTTCAGATTTCTGAGTAGGGTGTTTTAACATAGATGCACCACAAAAGTTGGATATCCGAGTCTGAGAATGAAGGCAACAAGATCTTACCCAACTTCTACATTTATGATGGCTGCTACTCACATCAACAATAGTAAAACTTTCTTAATTTAAACCATTTGTAACAACTGATTATCATGTTGTTCCAGCACAACCCCCCATTGTTCATGGGATATGTTTTGCTGCTTTATGCATAAGCATTGTTTTTGTCATTGTTATGGTCAGTAGCAGTAATGGACACATACCAATAATGGAGCAGTGTTGCAATTCTTGAGACCGTGTCTTGACTGCATATGGCAAAGCAAGGCAAGCTTGTTTGTATAGCACAATTCAGTACAAAGGCAATTCAAAGTGCTTTACATGAATTGCATAACAGAAGTTGTTACATAAAAGCAAGTAATGATAAAAGCAGGTAGTGATACAGATAAAACTGTTGGACCACAACCTTAAACTAATAATATATTAGTTAACAGTTTACCTTCAACAGTCAAAGGCAGCTCTAAACAAATGGGTTTTTAAACTTTGACTTAAATGAACTCAGGCTTTCAGCTCTTTTACAGTCTTCTGGGAGTTTGTTCCAGATGGAACAGAAGAACTAAATGTTGCGTCTCCATGTTTGGTTCTGGTTCTGGGTGGACAGAGTAGCTGGAACTAGAAGACCTGAGAGGTCTGGGAGGTTGATCCACTGATAAATGTGTTGTTTTTATTTATAGACTAACAGAAGGATTTTAGAGTCTATTCTCTGAGCTACAGTGAGCCAGTGGAAAGATATCAGAACCGGGCTTATGTGTTCTACTTTCTTAGTTCTAGTGAGAACACGGGCAGCAGTGTTTTGGATCAGCTGCAGCATCTGATGGACTTTTGAGCAAACTTATGAAGACGTTGTTTCAGTGATCAATTCTACTAAAGGTAGAAAGGTTGAGGTCATTTAAAGGTTTTTCGGACTTAATTTCTGTATTGTATTTTGCTTCAAATTTCCATTTACAAAATGTGTTCTTTGATTGCCACAATCATGGAATAAATTTAACTCCACAGTCTTAGGTGAGGTGGTCTAGACTACATGAGCTATAAACTGGAATGTTATGACCAAGCACCAAGTCTTACAGTAAATCAAATGCACCATAACTTCAGACAGGTTGGTTAAATCTATTTGGTGTATAATATTAAAGGTCTAACCTCAGCATTTACATTGAAGTCAAAGACAAAAGGTTATATTTGTTCGGTTTGTTAAAATAAATTCCAGTTTTTAATCCATTCCCAAAGATCTCCATGTCTAAACCTCCACAGCCTAACTCCCCATCAAGCATTAGTGGAAATTCACAAACCCTTAGACATAGAAACACAGTTATCTTTTATCATAGATGACAAACACTCAAAACCTAGAAATCTAAACAAAAAAAAAAACGATAACCTTCAGATTTAGTCGCAGACAAACATCACACTTCCTCGATATGACCCAGAAATACCTGGCAGCTTCACTGTCTTAAAGGTTGACAGTTTCTTTCAAAGGTAAGTCACTGACAGGAAAATTGTTAGAACAGCGATATCTCTGACAGCCCTCAACTGTTGAAAATGCACCAAGCTCTGACAGAGTGCAGAAAACATTTCAAGCAAAAAAGGTAAAGCAAACATAAGGTTGAGCCAATATAACATTATTCACGATATATCAATAAAATCTAAACCTGAATCCGTTTTTGAAAAGACATAAGGTCTATATCCAGGAGGAGGAGGGAAATAAGGTATATTAGTCAGACTGGTTGAAATTTAATGAATAATCTTTGTTTCTCTGTGTGGGGCAATCAAAAGCTACGTTTTCAAAAAAGAAATTTTACTTGTAGTTTAGTTTCCCTTCATGAACAAAATTTAAGCGACAGTGAGAGAAACAAATCCCTTTTAACAGAAAGAAACTTCTAGTAATACCAAGTTCCACTTTAATGGCTGTGCTCCCAACAGGTTTCATGTTGCAGTGGCTGAAAGCCCACCTTTACAAAGGTGCCATCAGGGACATAAGTCAGAAATTAATTCCCCTATACACATACGAAATTTAAGTCTTCCACATACTTTACTGAAAAACTTGCAGAAAAAACAATGAAAAGCTCTTATATAAACAAGTGAAAACATTGACCTCCTATATAACCCAATCAAACGCTCTAATACATAGAGCTTTGATTAGCTCTAGGAACTCTGAAATCACTTCCTGATTGATTGCTGTTTGGATTGCTGACCTGCATTCTGAGGTGCTGCTTGGGCCGTCTCCATCTGAGCTAAGTTCTCTTTTCTGTGATATCTCTAAGTTACTCCAGCTGTCCAGAAGCACTTTTAAACACAACTTCTACTGCTGCACTTTTCTACTGGGCACTTGTTGCGTTCATACAGCTTTTATTTCTGGTAGCGGTAGCTAGCCTAGACTAGCGGTAGCTTAGCACTGTTATGGCTTTTCTCCATCTCTCTTAACTCTTTTCCTACTCTCTCTAAATCTCTCTCCTCTCTCCTGCTCTCTGTGTCAGATATTCAGTTATTCCTCTGCCTCCTTTAGCGATAATGGTATGTGTAATAAGTGTAGTATTTTTTTAGCCTTGGAGGAGAGGGTTTCAGAGTTGGAGTCCCGGCTTCAGGCTGTTGAACATCCAGGTGTCAGGGTAGGCCCACTAGTGACCAGCCTGGAATCACAGAGACCAGAGACATGTCCACGTAGCGGTCCTCAAAAAGTGCTTGAGAAGCCAGGCGACTGGTTGCTTAGGCACGCAGAAAGCGTAGTGCTAGATCTTTGCCTACTGGTCACCACCAATCCGTCCACGTTTCTAACCGATTTTCCCCGCTCAGTGACGAACCCGCTGAGAAGCCCACCCTGGTTATTGGCAGCTCCATAGTCAGAAACGTGGCGTTAGAGACACCAGGGACCATAG
>JAUZNJ010047380.1:0-31660 GCA_034780135.1 Jordanella pulchra
ATATACACACACACATATATATTAGCATTGCAGGAGGAAGGATAATAGTAATATCAGTTTCCCATCTACAATTATCTGAGACATCTATTAAAGAAATATCGATACTGGAACAAATATGTGTCAAAGGAGAGGTGAGTCAACATACTGGTAACAGTAAGATCAGGGCGGTGTAAGAAGAGGCAGATGAACAACAGCAATGAGAGAAATTTGTTCTTTTTTTCCGATTTCCATCTTTGGAAGACCTCCCTCTACAGCTCTTATTCAAAAGAATGATAAATAAAGAGAGAAAACAAAAAGGTATTTACAGCTTAGGTACGTTACAGCTGTTGTTTCTAGTTGAATGGCAGGAAGCTAACTCTCTATTAACTTCCTGTTAATGCTCTCCCAACCCTAAGTGAAGTGCGCGGCAGAGAAAGAAACAGCAGCAGATGAATAAACATGTAGAGAACAGGTGAACTACTAACTACTATTGCTTGGTTTCAGTGGGATTATTACTCCTCAAGATGCACAGCCACATTGCCTTGAAATCTTCATGACACTTTGACAAAGTGAACCACAGGAGCCCCTATTCCTCTGAGCTGTAAAGATGTTGAAAGCATCGAGTCAAGCTCAGAAGCATCTGAGTGAGGAAGACAGCTCTGGATCGGATGCCGGATCAGAGGTCAGTCTAGAACCAGAGACGGACCGGTTTGGCTTCATTCTGACCAATGGATCCACAGCTGGGTGAGTACACCTGCAGGACTCTGGGGCCACTGCTGCTTTACTGACAGGATGGTCGGTACTGCCATAAAAACCACATACACAGATTAAGGAAATAAAGTAGTTTTAAGACTCCAGTTCACACACAAAACTTACAATCACTTAATATATAATTTCAGACTGAGCATTTTACGAATAACATGCCAAAATATCTTCCAGAAAATCTCTTTGAGGGTTTAAGCTCTCATTGAATTAATGCAGCTCAAATAATCTGCCATCACTGTAAGAATTTCTTGTTTTTTATTTAACTGAGGCTGAGATGCCTTTTGTAACATATTGTTAAAAAGGTTTCAGCAGAATTAGCTTGGGAAAATGTGTATAAAGGGGAGCCGCAGCGACAAACAAATTTTATTTTCGTCTCCCCTTGGCAAGATCAGGAAGTTATACAAGCCCACATATCTGCAGACCAGTGTGTTCATGCAGCAGAGAAACATGTGCATCCTAGAAGCCAAACCGGCTTAAGACAACCAAACAGCATTCACTTTGCAAGACAAAAGATATAGAAAAAAGCCAACAATTGATGAATTTGAACCTTTCAAATGAATTGCCTGAGAGACAAAATGCATTTCCTGAAAACAGAACACAAATATAAATAACTTAATTTGATATAACACTGCAAAGACAACCGATTTTAGACAGTTTATTTAAATGTGCAAATTTGCTTTCATGCAAAATATACTTTCATCAGGGCGGGTTGAACAGAACTCTAACAAGCTCATTAAATATTCTCCTGTTTCATAATTAGAATATTAATGCCAACTATAACGCAACAACTATAGTGTGTTGCTGCAGAGTATGTATGGCTCACAGTAAAATTCCTTCACCATGATAACAACAAGTAAAAAATGCCACAATTTCTCTGTATTTATACAATAATTTTAAGCCAACATGAATAATATGATTTAAATGCTCTGTGCTCCTTTACTCTCTAAATCATAAATGTACATGTTTTTGTGACTAAAAATATTTCCGAACAGACACAACCCGTGTGCCTTTTCTCGGTTAACTGACTGACAATGTGCAGAAACAGGTGGGGGAGGGACAGCAATGTATTATAATACTTATTAAACAGCTTAATATGATAACCAGGAAACAGGAAAAACCCCATATGTTCGGAATAAGCTTTAAAAATAGTCAGGAACCACATTCTGACCAACATCAAAATCTAAGAAGATTATTGTTAGGAAACCAGGATTGTTAGCAGTAATGATGACATCATGGTTGTTTGTGATTTAAGTTGATGTACTTTTTTAGATTATAGATTGAAGCTATGTGTTTATTTTATTTATTTATTTTTTTTATCAATTGGCTGGATATATTGTAAGCATGCTGAATGTGTTTTATTGTTATGACCTGTCCAGGGTCTGCAGATGGAAGGTAGCTGTAAACACATTGTCCCTGTAAAAAAAAAGAATTATAAACAAAAAACATCTTCAGTAACTCTGTCGCCTTTTCTGGCATCTCATGAAAAAGAATTTAAAGTGCAGGTAAAGTTTAAACAGTTTAGAAGCTTCCTAATTCTGTGGCATAAACTTTGACAGATTTTTTTTTTTTTCTGCATGATGCTATGTGATCAGAGACACAATGATGATGGTGGACGTATCAAATCAGAGCAAGGCAGGCCAAACAACCTGCTACCTGTCATCTTCACATTTTCCCCATTGATAACATCCTGACCTGTTGCTATGGAGACCTCAAACTGCAAACGTGTGGTTTTCCTGTTTCCTGCCTTGTTTTTCATAGCTCTGCGTCTCTCTGCAGTTATGGCACAGAGAGACAGTGCAAGCTGACTTTAAAGGCCCCAGCTAAAATTAGTTCATCTTTGTAAAAAAGAAAAAAAGTGATGAAGTTACTTACTTACTTTGCATGCTGTGTTGTGTGTCAGGAGTATGGGCCCATCCCCTGAGCTGGTCAGGCAGCGGGAGGCCAAATGGATCAACATCATGGGCCAATGGGACCGCATCTTGTTAAAGAAGAGCAGCAAGGTGTGTCCTGACTGGAACATTACAAACACGTCGGTTCTTCCCTTTATGGACTTCATAAGCTGTAAAAAGAGCAGGATGACAGTTTTTCATCCTCTGTCATGAAAAATGTTATTATTAGCTGTTTAAAAAGCTTAAAGACTCCATTCAGACTCCATTCTGTGTTTGACCACTGGGAGCTCACTAGGACTTGATGCCTCTGCAGGTCAAGCTGCAGTGCCAGAAAGGAATCCCCGCGTCGCTACGAGCGAAGTGCTGGCCCCTGCTATGTGGAGCGACAGACAGAATGAGACAAAATAAAAACCTGTATGAGGCAAGTGCTTTTCAACTTTCACCTGGGTTCATGGTTTCCACCAATGTCCAACAGAAGTTCTGAGCAGACAGACGCAAAACTGTTGCTGGAATTTGACTGATGTTTCAGCTGATCAATTATGTTTGTCCTACAAATGATCTCTAAAGAACAGAACATTATGAAGTTAACCTGGTAATTTAATTCAAAAAGTGATAGTGACTGTATAGATGAACCTAACAGTGTTTCATTTTAAGGGTCTATTGTATGGAGAGAAACTGGCTCCTCGGAGAACATCAGTTTTAAACAATAATGGGAAGTTAAGTGGGTGGAAAAAATGTACAAAAAGCCAGGATAGTAACAGACTGAATGGAGTGTAAAATACTGCTGCCCAGCTGTCCAAATGTCCACTTTTTAGATTGAAGTACACTATGCATTTCACCTGGAAATCAAGACTTAGATGAAGAAAGAATAGAATAGTTTATCTCCTGTTCCAGGTTGTTTTAGAGCTTCAACACACGCATCCCCCCTCCTAAAATACAATAAGCGCAAATAAAAGAGCAGAGTTAAAATCTACTTTTGAAAGCTTGTAAATACGAGTATACGCTGAGCGTGGAACAGAGCCCGTTTCTTAAGGTTAACCATGAAATTTATATTTCATCCACTGTCCGTCGGTTCATACAGTCCATTTGTCAAGTTCAAATCATCACAGCCAAAACACGAGGAGAGTCTGAAGAACTCTTTGTGATTCCCTCTGTTAGGAAGCTGTACGGAGATGCAGATTTAATTTCCTAAGAGGATCGATAGGCCAGACTAACACCGCACAGAGAATCTAAGGAATATTGTCAGGGAGAAAATAAGACAAAGCAGAACTATCGATAAAGACATGCTGATGGCCGCAAATAAAGCGAGTTAAGCTCCCTCAACTCCATAGCATAACCACAGGCTGGCCAACCCTGTGCCACAATACAGTGATGCAATAACTAATGTAAAAATAGCATCTACCAGTTATTGAGTGCATATATTTAACAGTCGAAGAGCAAAATTACGATTTTATGTAACATTCTAATTTAGAGAGAAGCTAAATTTGAGGTTTTCAGTAGTTTTAGGGGGCAAAATTAAGAGGTGAACAATTTAAATATATCCAAATGTATTCAATCAATCTGTATTAGTATATTGGTTTCACTAACTGGTTTTAATTTGTGACATAAATAATTGTTTTGATGATATTCTACTGTAGAGGTTTTTCCAGGATGCATATTTCATTACATTCATTACATTGATGCTTTGCTGCATCAGATGAATCATTTCAACTCGGCATGAACTGGAAAGATTAATGGTTCTTTATTTCAGTCTCTAGACTCACAGCCAGGTCTGCAGAGCTGGGTGGATATTATCGAGAGGGATCTAGATCGACAGTTTCCCTTTCATGAGATGTTCCTCTCCAAAGATGGACACGGGTAGGCAAGGCTTCTGCACTGCATCTAGAAGCTGGGAGCACAGAACAGCCTTTTATTATGTGTTTAGTTACTGGACCTGTAAGATCATTCTTTATACGTTCTAAAGAGAACGGATTAAAAGTTTCGGATCATTGTTGAGTTAGTGGTTCTTTGTGGTTTATCACTGTGGTGTGTGTGTGTGTGCAGACAGAGGGGCTTGTTCCGGGTGTTGAAAGCCTACACTCAGTTCCAGCCGGAGGAAGGTTACTGCCAGGCTCAGGGGCCGGTGGCTGCGGTGCTGCTGATGAATATGCCTGCTGAGGTTGGACCACTAACACATTTCTGTTCAACAGACTGGTTGAAAGATCACATCATAAGCAATCGCTTTAAAAGGGAGAATTAGTTACTCAGCTGGGCTTCTTTCATTGCATCTAAGCTTTGATATCTGAAATAAAACAATTTAACAGCACAGAGTTGTGCTTAAATATACTCATGCAAATTTAATGAAAGAGTTTCATAAAGAATTAGTTAAATTTTGAATATAGTCGAGCATTTTTCATGGATATTTTATAGGTTTAGATTGTTGTCTGTAATATAATAATATGTTGTTGGTTTGAAAGATTACACACCAATAACAAAGACATTAAGAAACAAAACAAAATAATAGGTATTCATCAACCTCCACAGACACAAACAACCAGAACTATTGTTCATCCGCCTGCTTTATCACTACTTACTTACTTTTAGGCGAATGTTTATTTTAGTAGCCACTATATCCTGATTTAGCTGCTCGTGTCTGGCAGGAAGCCTTCTGGTGTTTGGTTCAGATCAGTGAGCAGTACCTGCCTGGATACTATAGCCCTCTGTTGGTGAGTTCACACTTAGCTTCTCGTTTCCTGTTACACCTTCACATCAAACTGTAGACTATCTTTATTAAAAAGTAAACATTTATTTTTTGATGCTTATATGTAGTTAACTAACTATGAAAGTTCTGCTAAAACAACTGGATGGATGGACGGATAATCTGGATTAACGTTGCATTTGGATAAAAGTCTTTTATTATCATTAAGGTGTAGCGAGCAGCGCCCGTATGCTTCAGCATCTATGTCACTATCATGTATTGCATGTAAAGGTATACTGACAGTAGAAGTCAGTCCAATAAAAAACTGGTATGCATCGTACCTGATAGCTCAACAAACATGGCATCCATGCAGTCATTGACTAACATTAAATATCATCTGATTTAATATAAAAATCTATGCTGAGACCTAAGGAAGTAATGACTGATCCTTCAAGAAAATAAAAGAAGGGTGAAAAATGGAAACGTAAAGAACAGAAGTTAGGATGGATAAGAGTCTTAGCCAAACCAGGAAATACAGTTTGAAAAGAAAAACTTTCTCCTTTCTCAATTATCTATTTTAAATAGTTTCCTATATCTGGAACATCTTATCAAATTCCATTTTGCTCTTTGAGAAAATCCTTTTTATTTAACTGCATTCGATTTATCCAGGAGAGGAACATTGATGAAAACAAGATGAAGCCACCGTCTAATGTAATGGTGTTGTTTGTAGGAGGGAGTGCTGTTTGACGCAGCCATCCTTTCCTGGGTCCTGAAGAAGACTTGCCCAGCTGCACACAAACATCTCCAGCAGCACGGGGTGGAGCCCCTCATGTTTGCCACCGACTGGTTGATGTGTCTGTTCACACGTCACCTACCATTTAACACGCTTCTCCGAGTATGGGACCTCTTCTTCTGCTATGGTGAATGTTTTGAAAACTAATCAGTTTTTAAAGTGTATTCCAGCATAAATAAAAAGTGATCCGTTTTAGGTGAAAACAGATAGGTGGATGTTTAGATCTCACAAATTTCTCCCACCTCTGCTGTGAAAGGTGTGAGGGTGCTGCTCCAGGTGGCGGTGGTGTTGGTGCGTCGTGTCCTGGGTCGGGCTGAGCAGAGGAAGCAGTGCCCGGGCCAGATGGAGACTCTGGAAAGGCTAAGGGGCGTCAGGGAACATGTTCAGGAGGAGGAGGAATCATTCATAGCAGAGGTAACATAAGTGCTACAGCTTCTCGTTTCCTACAGAGGAAACATAAGTCAGGTCAGTCTCTTGATCTAGAGGGAGGCATTGCTGCAGGAGCAGCACCATCAGCCTTTTCTGTGATGAAAGGTTTGGACTGACGGAAGCTGTAGTTTCAATAAATAATCTAATTGAGGGGTAACTACAGATTAAGACAAAAGCAACAACCAGTATACTGATTTAAACTTAGCTGAAACTTGGCATACTTAATCCTATAATAGCAGTGAGAGTCCGTTCAGCAACTGTTTGTGCATCCAGAACATGAATGCATGACGTTCCAGATACAACAGCTCACTCATTTCTGGTAATCTTAATACTGTGATAATAGTAAATGTTAAACACATGATGCAGCTCACTAGTAAAGATAATGGTGCATGTGTTCCTCCTCTTTTTTAACTTTTTACAGCAACAAACATCTGGTTATCTTATTGTAATTTTATGACAGACCAACACAAAGTTGTGGAAATCTTTTTTCTGCAATTACAGCTGAAATCTTTTTGGGATCTCTTCCATTTTTTCACACGCTAAAAATGTTTTGTGCCATTCTTGCAAAACAGCCGAGACGAGTTGCACTTTACTTTTGCCAAATATTCTCAGATTGAGTGAGACACGCAGACATGCTTTGACCTAAATGATTGTATTACAGCTCTGGTTGTGTGTTTAAGATTCGTATCCTAACGGATGGAAAATCTCCATTGTAGTCTGAAGTTTATTACTGCCTTAGATTAGCTTTTCTTTTAGGGTCACACACTGTTTCAACTTTGACTAGTTTAGCTGTTCCTGGTGAGGTCAAGCTTCCTTAAAGCATGATGTTGCCACATTTTCACTGTGAACCAGTGGTTTTAGTGTTTTTACATGTGAACCGGAGTATTTCCTACTCAATACTTACCATCTGCCCTTCATGGCTGAGGGCAAAACCTGTGACAGTCCCATAAACGCCAAATTTGGGAAGTGCACGGCTAGTTTCCGGTCTACAGATTCTTACAAATGAGCTTGAATATCTGCAGCTTCTCCAGAGTTACTATGAGTCTGCTTCTCCGATTAAAAACTATAAATGTTTCTCATTTCGAGGCAAAAAAAAGTATAAATCTTGCAAAGGAAAAAAAAAAAAAGAAATATGAAAAAATGTTATAGTTCTATAAATACGTTTAAAAGGGGCTTTGTGGAGTGATAGGATTGAACAAACTCCCTCATGTTGTCTTTTCTTCCTTTGCTCCATTCAGGTTTGTTCAGTGCCGCTCTCAGGTAAAGACCTGGAGAGGCGGACGGAGAAGGAGTTGGAAAGATGGAGGAAAGATAAACCTTCGTCTACGTTCGACCCCCGAGGTCGCTGCTACGGCTATCGGATGGCGTGGGCCAGAGCTCGACAGCAGGAGGAGGAACGGGAGAGGAAGGAAAGGAAAACGGGGAACCTGTCCATCCCTCTTGCCCGCTCCGCCTCTACTCTTTCTCTGTCCCCTTCCCTCCTTCATAAGAAGTTTAGGAAAGGAGGAAAAGTCAATGCTAGTGAGTGGGAGAGCAGCAAGAAAGTGGTGAGGCACCTTTCAATGGGAGGAAAGGAGGACTGGAAAAGCTGGAGCGATTTAGAATTTAAGAAGGTTCAAGGTGTCCTGGAAGAGGATTTAGTGTCAGACGGACAGAAAACAGAGAGCGAGACGAAGCTGAGCGAGAAAAATCAAAGTGAAGAAAAGAAAATCTCACCTAAAGAGCCACAAGGAGAAACGTTGAAAGTAGAGAAACAGATTGAACCTTTGGAAGAAAAGGAGGACAGCAAAAAAAAGGGAGAAATCCCAAATACAGATGACCTTCAATCTTTGGAAAATAATTCCCAAACGGCTGAAGAATCGTCTCAGTGTGAGGAGAAAGAAAAGCTGATCAATCCAGAGCAAAGACAACCTCTGGAGGAGGAGGAGGAGGAGGAGAACCAGAGCCATGAGGAGGAGACAGGAGATACAGAAATGAATGAGAAGGTAAGGAATGAAGAAAAGCTACAACATACAGAGCAGTCAGCTGTTCTGGAAGAACCAGGGAACAAAAACGAGGAGGATAGTGGAGATCCAGAGATTATTAAAGAGACAGAGAACCCAGGAAAACTGCAAACGACAGAGCAGTCAGCTGTTCTAGAAGAACAGGGGAACAAAAACGAGGAGGATGGTGGAGATCCAGAGATTATTGATGAGACAGAGAACCCAGGAAAACTGCAAACTACAGAGCAGTCAGCTGTTCTAGAAGAACAAAGGAATGAGCAGGAGAAGGACACAACAGAAATGCATGAGGACGAAGAAAACCTTAGAGCAGAAAATAGAAATAAAGTGGATGTGGAGGAACATCACAATGAGACTAAGAGAGAAAACAGAGACACAAAAGCAGAGGCTCAGCTTCAGGTTCTCCCAGAGTCATGGGAGGAGCCGGCCACACAAGCTGACATGAAACCAGAGGCGACTACAGAAAGTGAAAATTCCCCGCAGCTGGATGCAGCCACACAGGTCTCAGAGAGAAGTGAGACAAACCTGGACCCAGAATCTCACCAAGACCTGGATCCTAAAACAGACACACAACAGCACGAAGAAGAAGGAGCGAACACAGAGAGTTTGGGAAAATGTCACAGCACTGAATCACTGGTAGAAGCAGAAGAAACAGAGGCCCACGCCCAGTCAGAGACAGAAACTGATGTCCTGGAAGAAAATGTAGCTCTGCAGGACGAACAGAATGTTAAAATAACACAAACGGTGCCAGAAGAACCAGCAGAGGGAGAATCACAGATACCACCTGAAATCACCCATGAAGAGGAGGAGACTGAAATAAGGAGCGCGGCTGAAGAAGCTGTAATAAATGGACCTGAACAGCAGATAGAGGAGGCAGTTGTGTCTGGACACGCAGAGACACAAGGCGAGGCATGTGTTTCTGCACTGAGAAATTCAGAGGAATCAGAAATACTCATTCAGACAGACGAAGAGGCTGTGGAGTCTTCATCACCTGCAGAAAAGGGGGAGATTTTAATCCAGGATGAGTCACTCGACCATAAAGATAAGTCTGATCAGAAACTTATCAGCACCCATGATATTCCAAGACCTGAACAGTCGGCACCAGAGGCTGCAGAGAGCAGAGACAATGTTCAGGAAAGCAAAGCAGGAGAGGATGATGCCTTCAGCTTCCCTGATCCAACAAGTAAAGAAAATTCTGACAAAAACACAGAAATCCACCAGGAAACCAAAGATCCTCCTGAGCTTAGTGACAGCAACCAGGAGCAAGGCTTTGTACGCCGCAGCAGTCGTTCCTCATGCGACTTCCGTCTGCAGAAGTCCTCCAGCTCACGTAGCTCCAAGTCGGCCCGCAGACTCTCAGAGGATCTCTTTAGCGGTCCGGAGAAAACCAACCAATCGCACTTCAGCGCTGGTCAACCCGGATCTCAGCCTGAGGAGGTGAAATCAGAACAAACCAGTCCTGAAGTGGCTGATGATGCGGCGGCGCATCAGACCGACTCCCCCAAGCGCTTCGGACTCTTCCGCAAAGTAAAGGGAGAGCAGCCCAAGAAGGCCAAACAGAAAAAGAAGGCCCAAATGCAGGTACCCAAAATCCTGATTCAGGACTTCAGCGACATGACGCCAACAGCCGAGGCGGTCCAGGAAGACACGGAGGAGAAGCTGAGCTCCAGGGAGAGGAGGCGGCGTAGGAGGGAGCAGGAGAGGAAGGAAAAGGAGGAAGAGAAGCAAAAAAAGAAGAAAGAGAAGGAACAGGAGAGGGAGCGGAGGAAACCACAGACCAGGGGCAAAAGTTTTCAAGCCCAGAAGGAGAAAGTTAGCGATGATCCCGGGAAGGCCGGCTCACAGATCCTTAGACACTCTGCTTCTCATGCTGAATCTTACTTTTAACAAAAACCAGCATCTGATTTTAGGTTTTATTCCCTTTCTTGTTTGAGCTTCACTGTTGTTTTTTACTTCAATCATTTCAGATGTAAATAACTAATAAATATTGTTTATATAATATGAAAAGCTAATTTATTTTCTTTGGTGCAACAGCTTCTCCAACAACCAAGCAGACCTAACGTTTAAACAAACCAAAGTGCTTCATGTTCAGCTTCACATTTCCACAGTTTCTAAGTCCAACATGAGCACCAGAATCGTCAGAGAAGAAAAAAGGGATGCGACGCTGCCCGTAAAAGCAAGTCCATGTCATCTCTAAACTGTTCAGTAAAAACAAAATGTAGGATCCAACACGTCAGTTTCTTTCATTTCAAGTAATCCAGGTGGTGTTAACAGCGCTGTCAGGTTGGCAGATCTGTCCGCCTCGTCTTTGACCATCATTCTGCTTCCGTTTCGTCCTCGCTGTCGCTGGCCAGCACTTCCTGACTTGTAACTGGCTGTGTGTTCATCAGAGGGGAGGGAGGAAGCACTGATCCAAAGAACAGGGAACGGAACTATAGGAGAAAAGGAAAGCTGTTAGAAGTTTTTATTTAAATCGTTGATTTAAACACATTTATGAGGGTTACAGCATTCGACGACGATGTTCTCTAGCTTTATTTAGTAAATAAAGCCAAGCTACTGTTTTCATTTCATCTGCTATTGTACAAGACAACAGTAAAGAGAAGAGGGAAGCTCCTCCCACCGTGTTTCAGACTCTTTGCTGTTTCACGTCTGACCTTAATATGGACAAGCATCAGAGAGGAAGCAGCAGACGCTTCTTTGTTGTGTTCATTGTGAACAAAGCATGAGGCTAAAAGGCCTCATTGTCATCAATGGAACCTTAAGCTCACAGATTCTCTATCGGTTTCAAGTCAGGCTGAGCATCCCTAAAACAACAATACAACGTCTACGAGTTGGTCAAACAAAAAAATGACCTTAGATCTAAATTAATATTTCTGTGCTATAGTAAATATACAGCATGACTTTGTTTATATCATTAAAATGCTACTGTTAGCGTTAGGACTGCAATAAACAACATGTTCTAGTAATTTCAGGGGGTTTAAAGTTAAAACTGATGAAAACATTGATTTTTATTTTCTGTTTTATTGTAAAAGACACTGCAATAAAGAAAAAATGTCCACCTTTGCGTGATTTAAACTGGCAGCTCAAACACTGAAATAACGGATTTTTTCCCCATTCATGGAAAGCACCATAACCTGGATCCTTTACCATTTCCATAAATGACCTTTTGGTGTTATGATGGGTTTATGTAAACCGCTGACTAACCCTGGAGGTTTGAGGCACTTGAATATGTTTCCTGCCATAGGTGAGAAATACCAGATTTGTTTTTCTCAGTTAAATGCATGAACATAAATAAACAATTTATTTAAATCGAATTAAATTCTTCCAATAAAAGTAAGAACTCTCATCATCGAAGCTCTGGTGTGTGTCGCTTGTGTTTAACTAAAACCTGGTGAAATGCCCTCTGGTTATCTGAGGAAACTGAAACTTTACCTTTTTATCTGGCGGCCTCTCTACATCTTTCTCCCCATCTTCCTCCTCATCACTGTGCCTTCTGGTCCTATTAGTGGGTGCAGGGAGCTTTCTGGATGCAGCTACTGGGGGTGTGGGTAGGTCTGTGGTGGAGGGACCTGGTGCTACGCTGGTATCCATGGCGATCAGAAAGGAATCCATGTCGTCATTCATGAAGTCATCAGAAGGGTGCGGCTGCTCTGCGTCGGCTCTGATGGGACAGTGAGGAGGAATGAAGAAAATATCCAAAATATCTGGGTTTGATAAATATGATGAATTCACCTCCAGGCTTATTTAATTTATTGTGACCTTATTTGCTTTGGAAAAGTTTGCCGTTAAGTTTTTGGTCTAATTAGTGATGTTAAATTCGGATTCAGTTGCTCAGAAAACCCATTTTATAAAACGTTTGATGTGTTACTCTGGAGCTAATCTGAGGAACACACACTCTGCAGACTGATTGGAATAGTTAGTAGCAAGAAAACTTCCCAAATGGGTTCATTGCATCTGTGGCATCCTTTCACAGTACTGCTGGATTTTACTGACCGGTTGCTATGGAAGTCATAGGAACACCATCATCCTGTTATTTGCAGAATGGAACCAAGTTTGAATGATAAATTATTCATGGAAATTTCTTTCTAATGTACTACCATGAAATGTAAAAACTTTAAAATGCAAACGGAGGCCCGTGGAGTTGACTATGTAGCTGTTTAATTATCTGCTGGTTGCTGAAATCCATGAGGAGGGATTGTAAATATAAGCTAATATCATGTTGGATTACATTTAACCAACTAGCAGTGGTCACCAGAACAAAAAGGGTCTGTAGCAGCTGATATTAACGTCGCTCGCATTATCCACCAGGTGGCATACAAGAGCTAATCCTCTGGACTTCCTGTCTGTTTCCGAAATCAGTCAGTCAGGAAACACTGCCTGAAAGTCATTGGTCTAATTTTCATTTTGTTTCATGACTTGTGGTTTTTTTTTTTTTTCCATTTCTCTTTTAACTGACAGCGAATTGGTGTTTTAACGCTTTTACAGGTGTTATCAACACAATCATAACTATCAAAATCTATTCGAGAGTTGTTTTTATTTTTTACCCTCTGTTGGTTTTTGGAAGACAGTGATCATCTGAAAGCGTCGCAAGCACAAAGTTCCCCTCCAGAACACTGTCTGTTACTGACAACACCACAGGGCTGAAACACATCGAGACAAAATACACAGATCAGTCTGCAAATATACAGAGGTTGTATTATCAGGAGTATAATCTAAGAAAAAGGAAGAGGTATGCTCACCTGCCGGGTTCGTCAAGGTACATGGACACAGGGAGGCCAGTGGACTCAGCGAACAACAACAAACCCTGAAGGAGGAAAGATAATGTAAGAAAAAAAGGTTTATCCAGTCATTTGTCAGACAGATTACTGTTTCTTTCACTTATCTGCCTCACCCGAAACTCCTTAAGACAAAAAGTGATGCTGTTGTGAGCTTTTATGGCAAACTGATCAAACTCATCCGCAGCCAGACACAGCTCAGTTTGCATCACCTTTGAGCGCTCTAAGGGAGGGAAACAGAAAAGAAGTGAAGTTTGCAAGATTCAAATCTAACTTCTGATTCTGTTTGACGTAACTATTTGACTTGCAAAAACAAATTTTGGGCTTAAATCCACTGAATTCATCTTTCTGAAAGCATAACGTGTCTCTGATTTCATGTTCTTCACTCTGAGGCTCTTTCAAAATGGCTCAAATTAAAACACAACCCAAGTAGGAGGAGAAGGGACACATTGATAAATATCTAGATTGGCCCTGAAGATAAGGTTTCGATTCGTTTTTTCTGTTTTAAAAACTGAATTATCTTCTTGTCTTCTTATTTGCCTGTTGGGTGAAGAAAAAAAAACACAAAAGGCCAAATGATGTCACCTGCTTCATCCTCCACATGGTTCCTGACCCACATCCGTTCATCATTCACCGTCACAGTTACTTCTTCCAAGGACGTGGGGAAGTGTGCAACTGTGTCCACCAGCACTCTGAGAAGAGAAAAAAAAAGATTTTTTTAAAAAATGTAAACCAAGAATGCTGAAAATATTAGTGAGACTTATTATAAAAAGCTGTACGAGGAAAGCAAAACAAAAAGAGGGAAGTTTTATAGACCTGGGCTGGGCTCTGAGCACATTAGCACAGCTGTCTTTATCAAACACTGCCTCCAAGCTTTCACTGTCCTGGTAAGACAGGTTATGTGTCTTCAGGAGTCCTGGAGAGAACATCCCAACACACAAACCCTTAGACCTCATAATGACACAAAGGAATGTAATGTAATAAATGCACAGCGATCCAAATTAGTAATAATAAATGAATGACAAGAATCCCTTTTGTAATTCTCACTCAGCACCAATGTAAAAGCACTGTTACCATGTTTGCAGTGCAACGTGAAGGTAAGGCGGTCTTTTTGCTCATCGAGGCTGATGTGACACTTTTCCACCGTCTTCTCTAAAGTTGCTAGAGATCTGAAGACGGTCTGTACACTCTGACAAATTAGAGAACAAGACAGGAAGTCAGGCAAGAACTCTACAACAGAAGCAGGAGTTTCTTTCTACAGAGAAATCATCTCATAAGTTCTACATGTTCTGTAAAAAAAAATAAAAAATCTCACTAGACGTCACTGTCTTGCTATAATGTCGACCATGTATGTGTGAATTGGAGGCGTCTCCATTTTGATATCATGTGCAGCTATCTGGGGCAGGAAGCTTGTAGGTTTCACACTGATAACCACAACCTTCTGGTACCATCGTGGTACAGAAAACATCATGTAAAGAGGAAACTTTGACTGTTTAACAGACATGGCACTCTTTGGTTACCAAGCACACTGTGTTAAAACAACAAGTTATTGCTTTCTTTTAACAAAGAAACGTGTAGTGGCCTTCCTGCTCCCTTACTACAGGGTCCACATAGTCATTCCAACAACTATTGCTGGTATTTCAGTAAAAATACAAGAAAAACTTGAAATCCTGGGAGGATTGGGATGTTAAATCTTTGCCGTTTGCACTACAGAGCAAAATACTGAACGGAACAAGTTTATATTAATAACAACCTTTTCAAAAATAACTTCTATATAGATAGATAGATGTGCCCTATTAGCTTTAACTGAACATGACAAAAACTTATTTATTATGACTTATGTGGGGAAAACTGTAGATGATGATAGAGCGATTTCTGATCAGCTTTTTGTATATCATGCAAATCAAGTCAGAAAATCGCTGACAAAAGGCCTCATTTCAAATGTTTTGTTCTCACACCTTTATTGCCATTTTGCAGCGGAAGCTGAGTCCCTTCGGGATGGAGTACCTGCACAGAAACGTCGCATTTATTTAGTACTGGCACAAATGCGATGTTCACTGACCTACTGAAAAAAGACAGTAAAATAAAACCTGCACCTGCTGAAGAAAAGCGGTGCGAACAGGAAGCAAGCATATGCCGATCGAGAGGAGTTCACAGACCGCAGGGCCAGCTACAAGTGAGAGAGAAAATATACAACTAGATCAGCAATGTTCATTGACGCAAGTTTGCACTGACGGAAAGAAACCAGGCTGCATGCATGGAAGGGGGAAGTGTCGTTGTATCTGACAGCAACTGTAGAGCAACTCACCCCGTCTTCCTGTGGCTCTACATACAACTCGTCTCCGATCCTGGACAGAGAGTGGATGGCTTTGCCCAGCACTGCACGGTAAACACACACACGCACACATACACAATGATTTAGTCATTACTAACGCATAGTGGTTTTAATCTAACCACAAAGTGATTTAAGCAGCCAGAAATGTTAAATACCTTTTACGTTTCCTCCCGTCACGACACATTGCATTTTTACAGTTAGATCTGGTTAATTAGCAAACCTTGATAGGAACTTCACAGAACTATCAAATAGCCGTAGAATCAGTTGGTTGGGTTTTAATGGTGTCCGAGCAAAGAATAAGTCTACTATTTGAAAACATACTTATTTTGAATATGGCTGTGTTATTAAAAGTTCATTTGCGATGACCACTTGAAATAACCGACCCTCGCCTTGTTTACGCCGCCATTACTCGCTTCCTTACAGCGGACCTATCAGAGAGACAGACATACAGCGCATGCGCACTCACTACAGCGTCAATATTATTGGCGGGAATTCCGGCTACTTTTCTGAGATTATCTAGATTTGCATATTCCAGCCCTATTAATTTGAGAAACACTGGAAATATGATTACTTTTTGTGGATGCATAGAAAATACTGTTAGTTTTAAACAGATTTAAAGAGGTGGCAAATATACTAAATCACCCTGATACACTCTACATAAGATTTTTATGAAGACAGATTCAAACATGAACAAGTTTGAGTGGCCCCAAAATTTGTATTTATATTTACTGAGTTAATTTTACTTATGTCTTTTACATTTTTAGTTTGCTAGTTTGACTAGTCCATCATATAACAACATGATTGTAAAGCTGTTGAATTTCTGTTAAAACCTTTGGTTTTGGTGTGTCCTCCAAAATAATTAAACAATGGTAAGGCATTGTTATTTGTAAGACATTAGGTTTTTTCTTATGTTTAAACCAAGAATGAATATAAATCTATAGAATATGATAATTATACCTTTCTGCAGTTTTCTCTCTCTCTTCTATTTTGACCACAGGTTGTATTTTTCTGTCCTGTGCTTATGACTTATAATGTAATGCAATGGTCTGAGATGTTCTTGTGTTACAAGCCTTAAATTTATAAACTTACTGGATGTAAGCCTTTTTTTCAATGCACCTGATTAATCTTCATTGATGTGGTTAGTAGGAATTTTCCTGACCTGCACCTTGAGCCCTGCAGCTCTATATGACATGGCTCATAAACTAATGGGCATCTAAAAACAAGACTTAACATTGTAGTACAAGTTTCTGCTGCACAAAAACTAAATAAAAGTTCAACTTACTCTGATAAAATGTCAACTATTTTATGGTTATAGTTTACAACCTAAACTATAGGTATATACTCCCATAAGATGAACGAGTTCGGGTTCAGTCAGTTTCATTTCTGCTAAATATGTTTTTGTTTTGATTGAGTTGTTGAATGTTGATAAATGATGCTATACACCTCATAACATAGGCTGCTGACTAATATTTTTTTTCAGATTTTTGATTCTCTTCTATTTGAAGTGGATCATAATTTGGCAAAACTATTGATTAAGATGATTTCTCTTTATTTATCGATGTACTTGTACTTGTCATCTTCTTTTTATCTGGGACCAGAACCACATAATCCACAAACAGCAGGGGTGAAATCATCTGCTCCCCAAACCAGACCTTGTCCTGCCTTTGTCTGCACCAAGGAATCTTGTCCATAAAAGTTATGATCAGGACCAGTGACAGAGGGCAGCCCTGCCCTCTGACATGTTGAAACCTGCTCTGGGAACAGGTCCGACTTAATGTGAACCAATCTTCAATTGTACAATGACTGGATAGTTTTTAGTATAGGACCTGATTCTATACTCCTGAAGTGCCCCCCACAGGGAACATTAGAGGCAAAGGTCCAATGACTTCTGCAGGTCCACATAACATATGTGGACCAGTTAGGAAAACTCCCATGAACCCTCAAACTCCCACAGTGTACAGCTGGTCCAAAGTTCCACAGCCAGGATGAAAACCACACTGCTCCTCCTGAAGCCAACAGTTGACAGTCAGACTCCCCTCCTAACCACCCAGGCATAGGCCTGGGACGCTAAGAAGTGTGATCCCTCTATAGTTGGAACACACCCACTAGTCTCCTTTCATATGGAGGAGAACCACCACAGTCTGCCAGTCCATTGGCACACCACATGACGTCGAAGAGGTGTGTCAGGTATGACAGCCCTACAACATCCATAGACCTAAGGTACTCAGAGAGGATCTTGTCCACACCTGAAGCCTTGATATCATGGAGTCTTTTGATCACCCCAGTGGCTTCAGTCTGGGTGATAAACAAGTCTGGCTCTGAACACCCAATCTCTGCCTTTGGCACGGAAGGCGTGTTAACTGGGTGGAGGAGATCCTCAAAGTATTCCTTCCACTGTCTGACAATGTCCTGATGAGCAGCTCCTTGATCCCATAAAAACGTTGTTAGCAAAGCACAGCTTCCCTCTTCAGAGGTTCTGGTTGGTTTGTTAGAATCTCTTTAAGGACAATCAATAGTCTTTCTCCACGGTCTCTCCATACTCCTCCCAGGCCCAAATTTCTGTCACTGCAACCATTCAGGCGTTGGCACACTTGACCTCATCATACCTGCTCACCACCTCAGGAGCTCCACTAGCCAACCTTGCTAAATAAGACTTCTTCTTTAGCTTGACTCACTTACTCTTATTAACGTCCACCACCAGGTTCTGCAGGTTGCTGCTACAACAGGCACCACAAACCTTATGGTCACATACTGTATATGGGCAGCTCCATTGACAATAGAGACAGATAACGTGGTCTGCTCAGACTCCATGTCCTCGGTCAACTGCAGAATCTGAGAGCAGCTCTTCCTGAGGTGGGAGTTGAATACATCGCTAACCAAGGGCTCCACCAGACGTTCCCAGCAGATCCTTACTCCATATTTGGGCATATACAGTGTTTCCAACATCCTCCTCCAGCTCACCACTGGGTGGTGGTCAACAAGTCTAAATCTCTACCATCTTTGCAGATCAACTCAAAGTTAGACTGGATGGAGGTGACCTGTGAACCTTCCAAATTTCCAAGTCTCGTCTCAGATTATCAGATGACTTTTGCTCTGAACTTTGACTAGGCCATTTTAACACATGGGCATACTTTTATCTCAGCCTGGTTTCATATCGGTGTAATATCCTGGAAAGTGAGCCTTTGTTCCAGCCTCAGGTCTTTTGCTGCTTCTGACAGCGGTTCTGACATTATTATGCTCCATTGATCTTCTCATCAACTCTGACAAGCTTTTATGTCCCTGCTAAGGAAAAACAACCCCACAGCATGACGAAGCCACTATTATGCTTTACGATGGGAATGATGTGTTCACTGTTAGTTAGTGTAGTTAGTTCTCTGCCCCATCTAAAACCTGCATGTATGCGTTTCCTGCATGACTTGTGTCAAATTGCGAATTGGACTTTCTTCCCCTCAAAAAAGTTTTAAATCATGGAATTATTTCATTGTCATAAAATTCCAGTCTGGGAAGTATGCAATCCAGTAAACAAATTCTCTTGTCTAACTAGGAATTTCTGCAGGTGCTCCACAGTTACCGCGGGCCTGTAATTTTAGGTGGAGGGAATCCAGACAGCTGTATTCACACAAAATTTAGATCAGGACTAATTAGATGATTTCAGAAGGCCTTCGTTTGCACTGGACTTTATTTAAAGGGTAACAATGTAATGTGACCTGAATACAAACTAAATAAAAACTTTGAAGATTTTATTTTTAAATGCATCTGAAAATAAGTCATCCTTTTTCTTCCTTTTCACAAATATGCTCTACTTTGTGTTTCTCTATCATTAAAATTCCCAATGAATTATATTTAAGTCTGTAATTGAGAAAAAAAACTTGGAAAAGTAAAACAGTAAGACACAGTAGATCTTAGTTATTTCCGATGAATAACTAAATGAAGACAACGTTGGCTGCAGAAATATCATGACATAGTTTTCTCTCAACCTAATGATGCAAACTCTAAAAAATAGATGCTACTCTGAGTAAAAACCTCCCTATAATTACCACTGGAGAGTTACTGTGGGAAGAAAGAGGGTGTGTGTGCACATGTGTTAAACTCAAAGTGAAATAGGAAGGAAGGGCGATTGAAAAAAAAACAAAAAGAAAGACGCACGCAGAAGGAGGGTTACTGTCAAAGTGAAATTATCTCACCTCTCTGGTTTTTCTTGTGTGTCTGCTTCAGTGCGTAAGATGTGAGGAACGCTGCCGTGAACTCACTCTCCTCCCATCAGAGGTGATTTAAGCAGCTGCTGAAGAAGAGGTGAGACTGAAACTGTGGACATTTTAGAGAAAAGGGGAGACGTTTTTTTTTTATTTTTTACCAGAAGCAAGAAGAAGCCAAATAAAGAGGTTTGTTTATGAAACAAGAACTTTTTGCTGCAAGGTTTGAGGAGTGTTGGCGAGTGGATGTAAAAACGGCAGGAAGGCGTGTTTGAGAGAGAAGCAGCAGGAAGATGAGTGGTAAAATGTGGGCCTTGGTTTGCTTTGTGGTGAGGAAATGTTCGCATGATGGAAGGAGATCGAAAAACTCTGCATGAGCAAAGCAGCCTTCGTAGGAGTGTTTTTTACTACAGATGGACGAAAGGAGTGAAATGTTCCCAGAACAGGTATGTTTTTTAAAAACACAGCTGTGAGTGGAAGCAATCCCTGCTTAGCTGGATGTGCCGCATTGTTCAAATGTGTTTCAGTGACACCAGGATTTAACACAGAAGTTTGAATCTAGATGTCTCAGTCACCTCATCCATCAGACTCTCAGGCCTTGCTGCAGTCAATGCTGCAGAGACTCAAGCTTCAACCTGGAAGAGAGGGTCAGGCGCTTTGTCAAACACCCGTATCTCCTTCTACAACTCCTGCTCTGGGTCAAAATGGTGAGAGAGGAGCACCCAGCTTCCAGGATACTGACAGCAGATCTGAAAATGTGTTTAATTTTAACGGGAACACTTCAAAGGAGTTTACAGTCCCAGCTGTGAACAGTAACTCTGGCTATGAAACGTATGAAAAACAACAAGCGAGTCCTGCTTTTGAAGGGAGCAGGAGTCCAACTCTTTCCCCTTTTCAGAAAGTCAGCACTGATGGACACTCAGGCGAGAAGAAAGAACTGGGACAGACTCCACGTTCTGGCTTCTCCCCTACAGGTACGAGGCAACTTTTTCCAGTTAAGCCACCAAAGGAGGTTAAACTCACTTTCTTCAAGAGGACTGATGCTGAGAAGGCGAGCATTGGCAGCTCATTGATGACGGAAGAGATCCCTGCTAATACTGACACTGATTTAAATTTGACACAAAACCAGAACCAAATCCCACTGTGGTCCATGAATGCTACAGATACTGGTGGAAGAAATGACGGATTCCATGTTGGGAACGGAGGGATCTTGGGACAAAATAAAGATGTGCAAGTCTTTTCAAGCAGCCAGATAACAACAAACATAAGGAGAAGACCATCATCCGAGAATAAAACAAGGAGATGGACACAGAAGCTCAAGGAGAGATTTAAGGACAGACATGGAAACGCTGGAAAAAAAGGAAAAGAAGACAGAGCCTTTCAACAGGAAACACAAGTAAGCCATAATCTTTTATTAATATTATTCGTAAGTCATGAATGGTAGTAAAAGGGGAATTTGAATTATAACTTCAACTCTTTTTTTTTTTATTTTAACTTTTATACAGATAATAATGACAGAAAAAGGGAGCAACAAAACCAATGAGGATACAGAAACAACTTTTCCTTCATTAGACTGCAGCGATTCCAGCAATTTACATCCTGCACAAACAGAAGACAAGTCTGCTGTAAACAACAACAGGTAATCACCAAATGAATGATAAAATATATCCAAACAAGGTGAAACAAGTTCTGCAACTAAAAAAGAAACAAGAATTCCTTTTTATTTGTTCCTTAAAAAACTGAAAGTTATGAAAGACATTTGGGATGTTTCCAGTCATAGCTCAGTGACAACTTGAGATTTATGCCAGAAACGCCCCTGTCACTGACAGAGCCTGTCATCAGTTGTCTGCAAACACACGTTCAGACAATCCTGTGTTGTTATTTTTTCAGGTAGACCATTCAAGGAAACGGTGATAAACCCAGCAGTTAAATAAAGGTTTAGAGTTTGGGGGCAAAGCAACATTTGTCACCTTCTACATTTAATTGGCTGGAAATCTCATCCCAAAAGTCCTCATTGTGCAATAATAAATATGTTTTTAATTCTCAAATGTCACTTTGCTCCTTTATAAAGGCGGAGTTGATTTAAAGGAATATGTCAGATTGTGAAAAGAAAAAACCCTTACAAATTTAACGGTGCATGGTAAGAAGTATAATGATAAGAGTTTTTAAATTACAATTAAAAGATTAAAAGCCTTTCTAGTAGAGAACAGATCAATGTTTGTTCTAATTCTGTTGACAGATCACACATTATATCGCTCTTTAAAGGTTTGTAATAACCTCTTTAAAAAAGTTTTTGGAGATTTCTTTTGACATAAAGAAACACTGTATGACAGCAGAAGAAAACATGTAATATTTTCTGATGGGTAAATATTAAAATGATTAAACAGATGAAGGATAATCAGACCCAAAGATTGTTTGTAAAAAAAAATTTAAATGTCCCATTTGATTGGAGTTTGTATTTAAAACCATATATAAACAGTTTAACATATTAAATGTCCAAAACTATTGTATGAAACCAAATAAATCTTTAAACAAATAGGAAAATTCTCACCAGTTGTTCCAAACAGGACTTGTGGTGCAAAAGTACTGTTAAATGTCTTTAAAGGTAAATCCAACCCAGCTCATCGCAAACCGAAGAAGGTCGGAAGAAATATGAAGTGTTAAAAATGACTTAAATAAATGATTAAACTTTAGTACACTGGTAAAAATGAACTAGGAATCTAGGGAACATAAAGCAGTGCATTTCCAAAGTACTCAGTTAAAATATGAAAGAATCTAAGCATAAACTCAGAGGTAAATGTATGTTTAAAAGATATGAAGATTAGTGTCCAAATTATAAAAAGTTCTGTATCAAGAATTATTGAGAATTTATTCAATGCTGAAATGAATTAAAAAAAAAGAGAGTAACCAGGATGTTAACAAATATTAAAGGGAGGTGTGATTGGCAGCTTCTGTAAAACGTTTCGTCTTTAGTAATTGTTTATTTCTAATAGTGCATCTCTTTGTTTTATAAAGAAAAAAAAACAGTTTAATGTATGCAGCAATATATGCATGACAGAGTCCTTTTATTATAGGTTTGAATGCAATAAAGCTTTTATCCTGCCAACACATTTCAGCCATTTTCATTGATTTATCAGATTCCAGGACTGATCTGGAATTAATATGAAATCTAAATCTGCTTTAATTATTGCATTTAACCAAAGAAATATTGTTTCTTACTTTACAAGACTGTTGACTCTTAAATTGAGTTTAAACGTATTGATTTAATTTTTTTAGGCGTAGCAGTGACGTTAACATCGGCCTGGGGTCATTCAACCTTTTGGATGAGATCTTCAGGCAGAACCAGACAGTGGCTACATTTATAAACCCAAACCGTCCTGCAATGCCCATAACTGAGAGAGCATCAGTGGAGCCATCAAGCCAACCCCACATTCAGCATAATCCTTCCAGTCTTAATCAGTCACCGGGGAGTTTGAATCAGGCTCAGATCAACCAGTGGAGCTTCAGGAATCCAGAGTCCACATCTGGTCTGATCTTCAGCCCGCCACAGTCAGCTCCTCTTTACCCCCCCATAAACATGGACCCTTCAACTTTAAAGCAACAGTCTGACCAGTCGGAGCCAATGGAAGACGGACAAAGCAGATCGGAAATGTTGTCCAAACTTCAGCTCAAACTGTCAGCATTCGAAGAGGTCAGACTCGTTTCTATATAAGGACTAGCATGTATAAAATGTTGTTATCACAGCTCCCACATTAAAAGTCATCTCTTTTCCTTTGCAGCCATCAGGGAATCCGTACCACTCTATAGTGAGGAACAGAATACAGATGAGTAGAAAGAGGCAACATCAGCCAGCAGACAGGAGAGAGGAGAGGCTTCGGACGGAGGAAATGAGTGAAGGAGAAAAGACAGACACGGGTACAAAACAATTAAGACTTAAAAACCTGGAAAACGCACAAAACTAGTGTTACGCGATTCAGTGAAAGACTGACATGTGGTAAAACATCACAGAGCAGAGGGAATGAACAGGGTACCTATGGACTAATGGGCTGTTTTTGGTACTTAATATTACTCACAGAGTATTCCTTATATATACTTATTGAGTACCTGCAGGGAACTTAAACTGGTGCTTAAAGTTCACTTTTGAGTTACTTATAGCACACTTACATGTAAAATGCCTCTACATCGCACTAGCAGGATGCTACGAGCTAACAAGCTACCTATGAAAGTACTTCTATTATCAGGTCAGGATTTCATCTCATCAGACTATATTATAGGAGGATTGGAAAATAGATTTGGATTTGTTTATCCTTTTATCTTACAATGAATTTTCATTTTTTTTTTTGTAATGGACAGGTTTTTACAGTAATTCATTATCACATAGTTGTAAAGCAAAAGTAGAATTTCCTTACCTGCTCTTAAGTATCTCAGGCTTCAAAGGAAATATGTCATTTCTTCGTCTCTTAGCAGACCTGATTAATTTTGGTTTTCCAAAATAATAGAAGGTTAATTTTTACACACAAGGATTGAAAAGACACCCAGTGATTGATTTTCTCTGTATGACAACTTTGTTGTAATCAGATAACGGCCGACAAACAACATTTTAGTTTTTTTCAGTTGCATTTATTCTAAGACATACTTCATGGATACCAGCCTTGCAATATCACTGTATAGACAGAGTACTTTATCACATATTGGATTGGTGTAGTTATACAGGAATTACTGATGTAAAATTTGAACAAAACTTTGATTGTGAAAACAAATAATAGAGTTTTGTTGGTATACCAATCAACTAGACTTTTGTTTCCACCTTACGACTATCCTACCTCTTTAGATGCAGTGTACCTTGAGTTCATTAACAAGGAAGGGATACCTAGAAAGTACTTACTGAATACTAAGAGGCTGTCAGGGGTTCTCCAAGCATGCTTATATGTAGGCTGTACTTATACTGATAAGTAGCCATTGCAGGACTAGAAAATCCCATTATGGGGTTATTAATATTGGTACTTATCAGGTGAAGTAGCTTCATAATTTCTCTCTCATCTGTAACTCCATCTCTCTGTGACCTTTGGCATTTTGAGCAGTGCTATTTGTGTCTAGTGGTGGATAAATCTACATCTGAACCAATCTCTGAAAAGGCCTTTTATTTTATTATTAAACCTCTATTTCTCTTTGTGGATAAATATTATATTATAATATAAAATACAAATACATAATACTTTAAATATATCAGCTAACAATTATCACTCAAAGCAGCTCTTTGTGATATAATTGTTGGACATATGATAATGCAAAGAGGATTTATCTGCAATATATTTTACAGCCCTATCTATATCGTATTAAGGTACTTTCCCAGGGGGCCTTATGCAAAATTTGATCCGGGGGGCCTTTGTTTCTGCCGATCACTGCAGCTCTAGCAGTGCTATTTATTTACAGTCTTCCATTGGTGTGTATTACATAGTGTAAGTAAAAGTGATAAAATAAATTAGTATGCAGTCTATTTAGAGTTAAAATGTCATCTGATTTAAGCTTTTTGTTTCCAACTGCAACAGCAATGTGCAAAACATATCTGTATTGCAAGAACAACAAAAAGATGAAATGGTTTGATAAAGAGAAATGATAACATTAGTTATACAAAAGCAGACAATTAAATCAAAAAAAGAGTAAAATATGGAGCTGATCTTTGTTCTCTAATGATAAGTTTATCTGACACTTTTACACTGGTTCTTCCTCTATGTGTCAATCTGGACCAAGACCAATATTTATTCTTTCGTTTTCATTTGTGAGTAATTATTATGAAATAGTTAAATATATGTTGAAGTAAATAGTTAACATTTTATCGTGAACTTGTGTGTGTTGTTACTATATTTATGTAGAAATCATTATCATTATTATACTAGAAATCCCTTAGAGGTATACCCATTTATTATTAGGCTGTTTAATCTGTATTATGATGAAATATTTCATCTCATGGACCTTATCAATAATGGCAGCTTTCATTTAAAGTGACGTTTATTTTTTTCTTTTATGATGAAGCAGGGCTTCCGTCTTCATCATCCTCAACCACCATCCAAATGATGGAAGAGTCAGTGGAGCCACAGCAGGCACCTTCACATGAGCGAAGCTCCCATCCAACCCCTCTGTCTCCACCAGCATTTAACCCGTCTGCAGCGCCGCCTCGGAGTGTCCTCAGACACGGCATGTTGCACGACGCCGAATCCTCAATGGAGACGCTGACAAAAAGGGTAAGATGTTGTGGATGACGGCGCCTCCATGTGGTGTAAAGCTTTGAAATGATTTTCAGCTAAATGCTTGGAATAAAAATAACATGAATACTGATAGGTTACAGTTTTGATGTGTTATTGAGTTGGAACTGCATGCAGATCGGATTGTTTCCAAAAGAAACATAAAAAAACGAATAAACCGATTTATTCTAATAATGATAATTAGAGACCTTCCGAAAAAAAAATTCTGAGTGTGACTCATTTCTGAGACTTAATGTGTTCATTGATAAATTTCACACTAACCTTTTTTTCTTCATTTTTTGTCGGTGTTCTCCTGTTTTTCCATTCCCGGTTCTGTGGTTTAGAGGCGGGTTGAGGAGAACCGCCGGGTTCATTTTTGTGAGCAGGTGGTCACCATAGTGTCCCCGGACATGGAAGCTACAGACTCAGAGGAGGATTCTGAAGCAGATGAGGACTCTTTATATGAGCCGGACTATGAGGGGATGCAGGCAGAAATAGACGAGGCTCTGCCCGCCCGTCGGTCCAATCTCCCTGCATGGATAAAGGCTCTGAAGAAGATGAACGCTGGGAAAAAGCACAGATAGTGAATGTACAGCAGGAATGATTAACATCTGGTCCACTGGATTGATAATGGTTTGAAAACAGATTTTACAAACTTCATACTCGATAATGTAGTTTGTTAAAAAAAACCTGATTTATCTGGTCCTAAAAGTGATAGTATTTTAAAGCATTTTAAAGTGATTTTTAAACCTGTGGTATCTCATTAATTTAAAGACATCTGAGAGTCTTTGGTGACCAAATTCGCTTTAGGCGAGTTGTTCTGCTCAGAAACTACCTTAATGCCAAGCATTCAGTCATGCTTTCTTCTAGCAGCAATGGAAATTAAAAGAAATGAGGGAAATGTTTGTCTGCAATTGTTTGAGAAGTATGATGCGTTCCTCTCCATCAATCTCTAACAGGACAGCAGCTGATTGCTGTCTGACCTAACATCTTAGTTACTGACTCTCAGTACATATCCTGTCTCGCTATAATGATCCTCTGCCAGACCATTAGAGCAACTGGCTCCCAGGAGAGGAAAAAAAGTATCAGCTCAAGATGATGGCTATGATTCTCATCTTCATCAGTTCTCTAGTTTAGCCATTTGCTTGAAGGCTTCAAGTGAAGTGTCCAAGCCAGTATTTCCTTCGTCCTATGAAGAAAATAATGGTTATCCACAGTGGTGAATTACATGAACCTATTACTGACCGAATGTTAAATGCACTAGGCAAAAGAAAAAACACATTTGTTAAATCTTCAAATGCGTTTAAAGTACACTTGTTGGCTTCTGCTGTGACTTTGATCAGAATAATGATGACTGGAAAATTATTTTACATAAAACAAAGCTTTTATATCTATCTATATATATATATAGCAATATATAGATATATATATATATATGTATATAAACTCATTTGATACCTGAGTTTTGTTGTGTTGCTCATTCCTAGAGATAAGTTGTTCATTTGGGACACTGAGATGTTTGAATGTGAGTTATGTTTCCTACAGACTAAATTAGCAAAGTTTTGTTTTATGTCTCAAGAAAATAAATGTTACTGCTGTTACTGTTACTTTTTTTAATATGAGTATGTTTAGGCCATACGCACACAACTACATTTTCCATACATACATACATACATACATAGTTTAAATGTCGTCATTTTACTTGGAAAAACCGAGTCAAATTAATATCAGTGAACAGTGACCAAGCTTGGCCATCAAGTGTTAGCTGTTTCATATTTTCCTTTTTCTTCCACCTTAGCAAGACCTGGACAAAAAAGCGTTGACCACATTCAACATGTTCACTCATCACAATGTAATAAAAATAGGATAGGAGACAATGAAACCATATTTGTATAGAAACTGAAAGCATTTTTTGAGATCCATAACCTTTAAGTCATGGAAATATAAAACATGATTATACACCTCCTAATCAAAAATGAATGAGCTATTTATTTAGAGGCGCTCAACAGAACTAGTTTACTTTTTTTTTTGATAGTGTGGTAATTATCCTAAATAATAATATTCAGAGCTCAAGATGAGACAGTTTATTTAGTTTAAAGGTTATCAGCATCATTCAGAGATAGAGCACAGTTTATATAATTAGTATCCTAATCTATCAGTAACGATAGATGCATTAAATTGGTTATATATATTAACCTCTCTGTAGGCTCTCCTAGACAATAGACTGGCGGAAACATTAAGACCTTCTGCAGCTGATGTTTTCAGTGCTCTGCTGAGTTTATTGTATAGAAAGCTGGAAGAAAGTGATAAGTGTTAATGTACAGAGAGAAATGAGAAAATGGCAGGGGCATATTTCTATTGAAAAGAAATGTCACAGGTTGAGGTTAGAAATGAAGAAACAAAATGACTCTCATGTCTTTCTCTCTAGAATTTCTTCTAAAAGTTGGATCTGCATCTGTCCATTAGTGCACACAGAAAAACATCTCATATTCACCCTGAAGTGCAGCAATTATGGCCAATTTGTAAGCCTGAAGCCACAAACACACAACCAGTATATGTGTAGAGCAGCAGAAGTAAAATCTTTACTTGAGATCAGATACTTCCTTATAGAAAAAAAGAGAACTTTTATAAATGACAGTTTTTAATAAAATGTGTTTTTTAATTGATAAACAAAGAGGTGTTTTATTTCATTTAAATAATCCTAACAAACAAACGAAAGGCAACATGTTAATCTGACTGAAATGACCTGAAGTGATAAATTAAAATAGCACATTTACATTCACTGAAGTTATTGAGTCCTAATGTTCTCCAAAGCACAGAACAATGGAATTATTTAAATACATCTTAAAACAATTCAGATTTTTTTTAAACACCGCAGTAAGTGTTTTGCATCAGTCTAGTTACAAACCCAAACTTTAAAGTACTTTATTGGGATGTTATCTCAAACAGTGGCACAAACTAGTGGCCTCTCCAAACTAGTGTAAACCTGTTGACAGGAAAAATGTTAGTTGCAAATAAAACAAAGGTATTACTGAGTGACGGCCATCAGTAGCCATGTTTAAAGTTTATCTCATTCATTTAGCGGCCAGAGCATATAAAGATAAAAGCATTATTATGTGTTAGCATAGCCTAACCAAACTCACCATCATCATCAAACTCTCCCTATCCAGTCAGACAAGGCTTTAGGTATCTTGCAAAGAAGGATCTGAATAAAATTCGGTCCCTTGATGTAAAAAAGCTGGTCAAGGCATTCTTTAAAGCTGTTATTGCAGTGATAGCAGGTCGAACTTTTAGGCAGATGAGAAAGAGGCACTTCAGCTGTTAACGTTTTTGTAATGATTGTAAATATGATTGTGTTTCTGACGCTTTAAAGATTATAGGCTAAATTATGTGGGTCTACAACACACATTTACAATAACTCACATTGAAGTTTTAGGTAATAAAAGAGACAAATTGTGGAAAAGATTATTGACTTTTAGCAAGGAAAGACCTTTATTCTGCTTTGGGTAAAACTAATTCTAGTTTTCCACAAACTACTGTAAACTGTTTCTGGGTCATAGTCTTTCTTCCTTTTCTTCCTATCTTGTTAAGTTAAAAAGAACTCTGATCAAGTTTACACACATTACTAACCATACAAAACCTGCATAAACCTGTGCGTTGGAAGAGATAGTAAGGATTAGTTACAACAGTAGAGACAGAAAAGTCATGAGTTTTTCTGCCAGTTTTTCTCAAGTTGCTGTTATCAAAAATTTGTAGAGAGGGATGTGGCCCCAGAGTCAGAGCAGCTGATATTTCCTCGTTTGACCGACAGCTGACTTCCTTGGCTTGGGGTGATGGATGCACGAATCTGAGCTTCTGACACCTGGAAGAACGAAACAAACATTCATCAAAAGGTCCCTTTTTCTCAGATCAGTTTTAAAAGAAACAATAGAATCCACTATTTGAACCAAGTCTAATGGGACTTTCTAAAAGCAGTTGGTCAAGTAAATTCAAATGAACCTACATTTTAATGACGTCTCATTTTTAAAACAAAAGGCTTCATTGTAACTTTGGTCCTTTGCAGGCATCAAGGAAAGTTTTTCACAGTTTACACACGTTTGTGGGGATATTTGTCCAGGAGAGCAAATGTTATATCAGGACTAAGGCCTCTAAGGAGAAGTTTCTCAACATCAAGGTGTTTCATAGAGTTTATGGTGAGTTGTAAGTTTGTTAAGTCCAGTCAAGTTCTAGACAGCTCCAACAGATTCAGGAACATAAAACTAAACAAGCAAAATGCCATCACACCCTGTAATAAATCATTTAAAGTTGTCCTCAAACAAGTGTCCTTTCTCTAAGTTTGTAATTATCTGCTTAATATTTATAAAAAAAAATTGCATTGGCTACTCTTTGAGTTTGAACCATTAAAAACATTTATATATTTGCTTATAGTTCTTACTTTACTGCATTTCTAATATCTTACCTCCTCAAACTTCTTTTCTTTATACTTGTCAGCTCCTTTTATACAGTTGAGTAAGACCAGATCACAGAGAACAGTACCCTGTCAGACAGAGATTAAAAGCATGTTAAAATCTCTGGCAATTAAAAGAGCGGCACATTGTAGCCTCAGTGCAGACGTTCATACCATCCCAATCGAGGTTAAAGCTGCCATCACATTGATCACCGTTGGAATTAAGCTGAATTTTCTTGCCTGGAAGAAAAATGGAGAAAGAAATATCATCTGTTTAGGACATATTCAAGGTAGTCTCTTTTTTCCAAACAGGATAAGAGATTTTGTTCGATTTTCTTGAAAATCATAACATGCCTAAAGGCTATGTCTTAATGCTAAACAGTGGTTGCAATAGCTCTATTATAAGGAAACAATATTCCTTAGGTATTTTTTAAATGACTTTTACCATACTTAGTCTAGAAACAGCTAACAGTTTTAGTAGAGTGAAATAAAACAGATTAAAATAAAAGTTTTTATTTAACTCTTTATGGCAGTATCTGATGGATATATCAACCCATCAGGATGTATTTTCTTTGTTTAGTACAGACCTGTTGGGTATATCATGAAAACCCATCATATTGTCCATCCAATGTATGAAATAAATATCATTATCATCAAGTCCAACATTGTGCATTAACAACTGAATGAGTTTTATAGCTATGATCACATGGGAAACATTGTGCGATGGGGAGATAGAACCATCGTTGAATGTTTCCCCAGGTTCTTTTAATGGAGGTGCATCATTAGACCCCTATTAACTTTTCTTTATTGTTGTTCTTTGTATTCTTCAGGATATATACCTTTAGAGCATTTCACACCCAGGTGTGAAGGGCAACCAGGACCATTATTCTGAATTGAACTGAGCTTAACTGATTGGTGTAGATCAATCAAAAAACAAAATAAACAAACAAAAACAACTGCTTTGAGTCCTCAGTCTCTGCTTTAAATGGAGAATTTCATTATCTGTGTGTTAATGTGAAGCGGGATAGAGAACAGGTCAGGCATCCCTTCCAATCCATCACTTAATGTTGTGTTAAAGTAACAGCTAAAACAGAAAGCTTTACTCTATATTCTCTCTCTCTTTATATATATATATA
>JAUZNJ010047391.1:1384-35759 GCA_034780135.1 Jordanella pulchra
TGAATTTTTTTTTTGTCTTCATGTGGATATAGCCTTAATGAGTCTGTTTTAGGTGGTATATTGTCAGCTGATGAAGGGAAGGATTTACAACAACATTCCTTCATGGATTCAGAGTGCAGTAGTCTATCAATGATAACTAAATAGTCATTTAACATGTGAAGGCAGTTGTTTGCTCATTTTGGGTCATGTCATGTTGTTTAGATTATAAATCACTGCCTGTTTAAAGTTTTCTTTATTTCACAATGCCTTATGTGTGTCACACAAAATCCAAATAAAATACATGAATGTTTGTAGCGACATTGTAACACAATAAGGACAAGCTAAGGGGGTGTGAATACTTTTGAAAGACATGGTAAAAGCACACTACCTGCCCATGTGGATCAACCAGAAGTAGATGTCGCACAGTGGGTCCCTCCATCCCACTAAGCACGTACTGACCAGAAGCTGAGCTGCTCTCTCTGACCAGGAAGTCCCCACTGCAGGTGAGGAGAGACTCTGCCTGCTCTCTACCCAGCCTATGAAAGATGATCCACAAGCTGCTTTGAAATATGTCTTCATCTATAAACCCTGAAACCCACAAATTGCTGATTTGATGACTCCCCACCTGCCGTGAAACCAGCCCTCCTGGTGAATTAGGTTCTGAACAGGGGTTTCATTAAAGGGTCGTTCATCAACACCCTCAAGTGGCACTAGATCTGGTGGAGACAAAACAAAGGAGTACAGCAATAAGATGGGCTGAAATAAACAAATATGGAATTCTAAGTTGTACGAAGAATTCTTTAACATGCACAAAATTGTCTTTTAGAGCAGTGAACAGTTGCTTAGACTTCAAAATAATGTTTTGCTTTATTTAAAATGCATATTTTAGGTGACTCTGTTATAGTTGTAATATTTGATTTAATTATTTTCGGTTTCTGAGTTACCTCACTGCTCAAGGCCTTTGGCTCAACAAAGAGGTGGAAAAAATCATGAGGATATGAAAATCTGCAGATTAGCCACAACTTAGAACCACGGGGAGAAGAGTTTGAGTTCAGGATGTGGGTTTTGACCACTCTTTGTTTCTTTGTAGGCTAATCAGCTAACATTTAGTTTTTCCTGTTGTCTCATTTAGGAGGTTTGTTTTTTTGTTTTTTTTTTTACAAGACTACAAGACTATATCTTATATAATAAAGACACATTTTTTGATGAGGGGTTAAATAAAAAAAGTTCCTAAACCCAAATAAACGTACTTTAGTCGAGTATGTTCTTTTCTGAAATAAATCACTGCTGAAACAGTTTAAATTGATTTCTGAAGTCATAATTGGATTTGTGTAAAATACTTGGAAAAGACTAGATTTCCAAATCAAATAAACAGATGCATTTTCTTTTACTAACAGCCACGAGATGGAAAATAACTAAAACCTTATTTAAAAAAAAATACATTCATACAACATCAATAGAAAAAGGGAAAATATTCCATAAATGTATATATCAAGAAAGACATAAAATATCTGGATTAAAAATATATATATATGTTTAAAAGTTTAAAAATATTAATAAACCCGGGTATTATTACATGGTAAGATATTTTCTCAACCTTGTAAAAACTATTCATCAGGTTTGATATGAATTTTGTTCTTTTTTTCATAGTGTGTGCAACAACAAAAAATAAGCTGCATATTTTGTATTTTCTTTTTTCACTTGGTGTTTTAAATTGAACAAATCTGACCATTTTTTTTCATTTTTTGATTACTCATAATGTAAAGATATGTATAATATATATTTGAACACTATATTGCAACAAATCATATATTTCTGAGGGGATCGATGTCATTTTAAGGGGCCAGTAAGGGGCTGTTAAAGTGACAAAAAAATCCTCCTGGAAAGCCTTTAGGCAGGTTAAATAGATCATGGATTTACTAATGTCTTCATGTTAAAAAAAAACTTTACTAAGAAACAATGAGTAAACCAGCAACACTATGTGAAAAAGCTGTTCTTTCTTCTAACACAATAATGTTGACAATCACCTGCAGATGGAGCTGGTGTTTCTTCTCTGACGGAGTAGTTCTCATACAGTGAAACAGGCGGAGACAAACAGACCTGCAACAGATGAGTCATACAAACCAAATGTGATAGATATCTGTGTTGCTGAGCGTATATCAAATATGCGCTTGTGTGTGTGTGCATATATTGGGAGCGATGGCCTGAAGGTTAGAGATGTGAGGTCGTGACAAGAAAGTCACTGATTCAATTCCCACAACAGTTCTGGGAAGTGACTGAGCACTGCTGAAGAGCATCCTTTATTATAAACTACTAAGAAAGGCATTTCCTGTTCAATTGTTTCTCCCTAGTGACCCACAGATGAAGCTACGCTGTACAGGGACACCCTGAGGTGTACTTGTATAACTGATCGGCTTTGATGAACTAATTCTAAACAATAAAAAAAGAGGAACCTGATTTGTTAACTATTTTTTTCTTAAATGTCATCATATTTAAAATATCACAATCCATCAATAAAATTATAGGGCAAAACTTTTCTCTGTAATCATCTGTAGAATAAAATGATCAGGGTTTGGTCAAACTAACCTCAGGATTTCAGCAACATTCGACAACTTTCTTTCGGGAATTGAGTCACTCATCTGCTCAGTTTTATTATTAAAAAAAAGTAATTCATGCAGGATTAATGAATTTGATTTTAAGTTCTATCTGTTTTTATTTGTAAAAAAAAAGTACTTTTATTGTACCAGACTACCAGTTATAGATTGCTTATTGCTTGTTATAAATCTTTGTTGTGTATGAATAGATTGTTTTAAAAAAGCCATAAATCTTAGATTTTCGTTTTCTCTGACTGTTTTTGTTTTTTACTAACAATTTTGTTGTTGAGAAGGATGCTTTCTTACCTCCTCAACGTCAGGCTCTGGTTTTGTCTCTTTCTTTATGTCCCGCTTTCCTTCTTTTACCCCAACCAGTGGAAAAAAGGTTTCTCCTGTGATGACATTATAATACTCTGGTTGCTCAGTGACCTCATCCTCCTGCTTGCTCTTTTGGTCCATTGATGTCTCTTTGGGACTCCATTTGGGACAGATCCTGACCATAGACCTGAATAAAAACAACATCACAGATTTTTTTTTAGATATTGTTGTGTATGAACTCACCATGCTGAGTCACACTAATCATTTTACAACCTCGGGGAGAGAACTGTTGATGTCTGGCTGAGAAGCTGCCGGAAACGAGTCTCAAAGGCCTGCCCGATGCTGCTGATAACCTCACCAGCTCGACCCTGGGGACACTCCATAATGTGGCAGGCTACCCGAAAGTGACAAGGAAATATGTTATTCCCATAATTCACATATTTGAAGTTTACTGTAATTTAGAAATGAGCCCCACCTCTTTTATTAATGAAGTCCTTTGCAACGTAGGCAACATAATCTGCCATGTCCTGTTAACAAACATAAAATTAAAATTAGAACAAGAAGCAGAGTGATGTCAAACCAAAGTCTAACAAATATAGGGTGTGGACAGTAGGATTTAGGTTAAGATTTTTTTTTTTTTTTTACCGAATTTGAATTTGAGTTGTGCTCACCAAAGTTATTTGATTAGCTTAAAATATAACTATATTTTTTTTCTTTTTTTTTTTTTTTAAGAAAATCAACTTTCCAATAGCAGGCCTTAGAGTATTAGTATATGCTAAAACTTTGCTGTCATGAACTAAGATGAATTTTCAGTGTTACCGCACTTTTTTGTAAGGCTGGTCACTATAAACTATTTACTAGCACTTTTGACTGTTTGCTTCTTTTTAAACCAGTGTAGCAGATAGATATATATAGTATAGTGATAGAAACAACTGTATTTTTTAGTATACCAAATCCCTAGAATTTATTCCATGATATGATTCCTTCAAAAGATTTGTTCACCGAATTATTCAGTTCATGCAGCTTATTAGTGCTGTATGCAAGTCAGAGGTAGAGTGCTCCTCTCAGCACAGCACTAGTTGGTAAATAACTCCCCAGTGGTAGTTCTATGTGTGTGCAGTAGGGTAACAAATTCTGAGTCATAGAGTCCTGGAAGCGGCAGTGATTTGAGCGCTGCATAAATAAGGATGGGATTCTTCCGCGATGTTAGTGACTTAAATGGGCAAGTCTACTGCAGATAAAAATGGAGCTGTCTCCTCTACCATGCAGGTTGCCACCTGCAGATTACACCTTATAGGCAACCTTCTCATGGTGTTGGAATGATCTGAAGTTTTTCATTCCTTTAACTAGTTTTAAACAACATTTCTCAGACATTTTGCATCTGTAATTAAGTGTAGAAATTTTAGTTTCTTTGTTTTTTTTTCTGTACATTGCTTTTCTTAATGCTTTCTTAATTTTTAATGACAAAAACAAACATTAATTGCTTTTATTTTCATAATTTTACAGTATTTTGCTTAGGTTTTGTGAATTCACAAAGTGCTCCTACATAAAAATTCTACAATGTCAAATGTATAGAAAAACAATGACAGGATGCTCTGGACTTAAATCCTTTTATCTTCCTAAACCTTTGAGGCACAAGGCTAATACACCACAGGCGTAGGACATTAATACAAAATATAAATAACACCGATTTAGGAACAGTGTCAGCACAAAACAATCTTATCAAAAAGCCTGGAAAAATTTTATCCACTTCGCTCATTTACCAAAAATGAGTTTTACTTTTGGATTCTTTTAGCTAAATAATGAAGCGGTAAGCTTTAATTCTTTCCATAGATACTGTCCTATTGCTTAGATATTGATCTAATCTTATATGATTTTTCAAAATTAATTTTCTTTAATATGCATTACGAATTTTTAAGATGGGGGCAGTTTAACTCATCATGAATAACCCAAATGAGGTCAAAATGAAATTAATAGAGTGACGGAACAAATAAAGGGATCAACAGGTAAAAAGGATGAGTTGAAAACAAACTGTTGACGTGATAAGATGCTGAAACCAGATGATGCATTTCTTATAGCTAGAAAAAAGGTTAAGGATTAAATTATTACCTACCTATAGAGCAAAGCAAATATAGTTTGGCCTTCTAATTGATAACTTTGCAATGTCATGTGCTGACAAAAAGTATTTGACCCCTACAAATTACTTTTTAAAAGATTTTTTGTCAGATTTAAATGTTTCTGGTCATCAAGTTAATTTTAATTTCAGAAAAAGAGTAAATATAACATAGCTTTTAAATAATTGTTTCATATATGAAAGTGGAAACGCTATGCTGACTAACTTTTTCCAAACCTGTCACATTCCTGCAAGATTTCTGCTATAAAAATCAAGAAATCAATTAAGTAGAACACGTACAACACCATAGAGGAGGATGAAATATCTCAAGGAGCAACACATCATATGTAGACTAAAGGACTCCAGTGTCACAGAGAGAGAAATTCTGCATTAATGAAAAAACCTAGAACAGTCCTTGACCTAGCAAATTACTCCAGTAGTTTTTGATGACTCATTCAGAGAGGAGGGCACAACAAAACCTGCAACAATTGTTGAAGAATCATCCTGCCTCACTTTCCCCAGAGATACGCAACCCTGAAAAAACGTTGTTTTTTTTTTTTAGACAAAGTGTGTTTTGAAAGGTGTATCCTGTTAGTGCATAAAACATGGTAGTGGTACTGTGGGGGTCTGTTCCTACTGAGCTTGGATAATTTCCTGTGATGGATCGAACCCTAAGTTCTGTTCGCAGCCAGAATATTGCAAAGGAAAATGAATGTCCACCAGCTTGAAGCAATGAACACAAGTAAAATTAGTTTCTGCTGCGGGAAAAGAATCGAAAGCACATCAAGAAGTCACTGGATGGAAAACTGGTTTTGGACATAAATGTTGTTAGGTTGGTTTGGCATGATCTTAAATTAGCCCTCCATGCTCATAAATATGATCCAGTGAGTGTAAATTAAGGAAACTAAGAAGAGCGAGCATGAAGTCCATGTTACAGAACCAGTGCCGGTTTACATTCATGTTTATCGGTATTTGTTGCTGCAAACTGTGCAACATGTAACTTCGTACGTTTAGGCAATAATTGTTGTTTTTACATCAGAGTAGGTTGGTTTAAGTAGTTTTCTTCAGTTGACAAAGTACATCTTACATTTACTCACTTTATCTTTGTCTGATAACAAAAATATGATAAAATATATACAAACAATGATCTAAAACGTAAAAAAAGCAGAGGCAGCATTATATATAGGAAAATAAGGTAAGAGGAAAAAAAATATCAGTCTTATCTTAGCCTACATATAATTTCATTTTGATATGACTTTAATTAGTTACTTCTTCATAAAATTGTCGGAAAGGGAAGACTTTTAACTGGTGAGAAGAGACCAGCCTTGAATTAAATCCGATGAGTAAGCTACAGTAATCATTTCTTTAATAGTTGATGTTATAATGCAGTGAATAAACAAATTAGGATTACATCATGTTATGCTTTGGATTGTTTTAAACACAGATTATTAATATTTTGCATAATTGCTTGGATTCTTATAAACCGTTGCAACTTTTTTTAAAGATACATCTTATTTTGAAGAGTAATTGTTTTTCAATTTCACATTTTGAAAGCAGAGAATAAGCAACACCACACATTTTACCACATATATGCTTTTTTTTCCAGTGTAAAAATGTAAAATATTTAGTGATACAGAATATATGAGTACAAGAACATACTGGGTCTCCTCCAGAGGCAAATGAAATGGCCTGCATTGGATAGTAGACAATCTTCTGTGAAAGACAGGAGAAGTGAAATCATAAATAGTTGCTTGTTTTTTTTTGCTCAAAACTCCGAATGTAAGGGAGGTGCAATCTTGCCTGAGCTGTTACCTGTAAAGTGGAGGCTGTGATCAAAGTCAGACTTTCTGTGGAGACTGTGAGGATGGCTCTGCTCCCAGAAAACTGCATGTTGATCTGACCCAAAACAGCAGACACCCCTTTACACGGAGACTGATGACGAAAAGAAGCAAAGTTACTCTACTGATCCGTCATCTGACTGCTGTATATCTCTCTGTTTTTAGTGCCTTTCTTACTCTCTTGCTTTTTAGCAAAGATTTCACTGAAGTCCTCTCACACAGTCTGCTAATTGCCTCCCTGCACACAAACACGGATCATAAACATGTACACAGTCAAATACAGGAGCACAGAGATACCTTTGTAAATATGGGATTCGGTGCATCCTGTGACTTGCATGTGAATAAGGAGAAAAACCACAACACAAGCAGCTACTGTAAAGTAAACAAGGTTGGAGCGTTTGTTCCTTAAAGTAATTAAGACCTATGACGAATGAAAAAAAGACATTGTGTCTCAAATCAAACAACTTCATGTTTTAAACTTTGTTTTTGCAATGACTAAAGACACATTGATCCTCCCTAACGAGTGACAAAACCGTTTATGAGCAGGGGAGCTTCAACCGTCAGGCTTCAATGGTACATGACTTGTTTTAAGTCTTTTTGAAGAACTTTGGCTTTAGCAGTAGGACTAAAGTTAGAACAATTTATGATCAAGATAAACCATAAATATAGATGGATACAGATCAAACAAGTGATGAAACAATGATTTAGATCCAAGCACTGAGTTAAAAGGAGTAAAGAGGACCAATGAAGGAATGTAAAGTCTGTAAAATCTCAACACATCTCCACTCTGCTGCACACGCAATCATATTCCTACATAAAACACTGATTTGACAGTTTCAAGACTAACTGAATTATTTGATAACAAAATGGCAACAGCGACCGTTAAAGAATTTGAAGAATCCAGGAGAAATCTTATTACATGAGACTGGATTCTGTCAGTAAGGCATCTGGACCTACTGAAGTGGACTACGTCGTTAACTTTCCTTACGGTCTAACAGAACAATATTCAACACTACTTATTGAAATCACGGAGTCTCAGGGGCTGAAAAAGGAGTAGGAAAATATATTTGGACATAAAATCATTATGATCCAAATATATGCTGTTTTTCAAAAAAGGGATGATCTTGCTTGCTTCAACAATACAGTGCTGACCCAGATTCTGTTACAGCATGTTTCTATAGGTTCCTTAATCACACAGTCCAGGGACTTAGGTGGGCTATCTCCTGGACCACCCCCCCACAGAGAACCTGAAAGCATTGGGAGACTAACCAGCTTCCTGACCCCAAACAACTTGTCTTTTCAGTTTGTTACGCAAGAAAAATACTATTATTAATGTTGTTATCGGAAGTCTGACTATTAAAGTCACATTTCATTGAATAAAATAATGCACATTGATGCATCTATTAAAAAAAGGCATTAAAACACTTTAAGAAAATGTGTTTTAGCGTGTTTTAAGGTTTTTAATACAAAAAACAAGAATTTTAGACCAGCCTTTGCTTGCTTTTTATTGCTTGTATTAATGCTAATACTGTCAGACTTCTATTTTTCTTATTGCCTTTGTATTATTATTATCATTATTATTATTATTATTATTATTATTATTATTATTATTATTATTATTATTATTATTATTATTATTATTATTATTATTACCTCTACAACAGATTGGCTTTCAAAGCTCATTCTAAATAAACATTGATGATGATGATGATGATGATGATGATGATGATGATGATGATGATGATGATGATGATGATGATGATGATGATGATGACGACGACGATGATGATGATGGTACACATTAACTGACAGGACTTCCCAGACCAGTCAGAAACATCATCTGAATCAGTCGCTATAGTTCCTCTTCAACCTTGATTTCAGAATCCAACATGGCTGCTGCCATTTACGTAAAAACTGGTGACATCTGGAGAGATGCAAAAAACCTCCCAGTGGTTTCCTTATATAATATCTAAACATTTATTTTCTGTGTATTTTATTTGACAGGCCAACATATAGTTTAGATCTCACTTTGTTGAGAAGGATCAGAAATAATTGAAGACCTCGTCTACTGGAGCAACATGTTATTCTCAAAAGAAGTTAAAAAGCTTTGTTTAAAAGCCCAAAGGATTTCTAGGAGGAGGTTTGGGTCAGAGAGGTGAAAACATAAAAACACACAAAACTATGCAGGCAACAAGGCGGTTTTCCTGGAAAAAACATTTCTTCTCCTTGAAAAAGAATTTTATGTAATGGATGTGTTCTTCCTCACTGGCTCGCTTTTTAATAAGACTATGAGAGATCATTAGGAGGAAATTCATCTAATTGGATTTTCTGGCCCATCACTCAGCAGCGCTGTTGTTAACAGAGGTTGCTGTGTGTTGGCATTCTGCACTAGGATGTCAATATCAAATGATGATGAGAAAGCCCCGGTTTATGAAACATTATACATTTAATTTGATTTCCCCTCTTTGAAACTAAATAAGCTACACATGCCTGCTTTGGCAAATATATGTTAAGTGGAATATGAGTTAAGAAATGTTGCAACTCTTTTAAGCACATGCAAAACATCAGCTTTTTTTAATGCTGTGTGTTCAAACATATGAACAATGAATTGCATGTATATAAAAATGTTTCTACATCTTTATTTTGATTTTCAACTTTCCATTTTTTAAGTGCTTTAATTTTTAGGAAAAAAAGCAACCTGAATGTTAGCATAAAGTATCTTGGTCAGATTTTTATTTTTACTTTCTCTCTCTATAAATTTGTTTTCACTCATTGGCTCAAATTTGAATTCATTTGGTCAAAAAAAAAAAAAAGCTTTTTCTACATATTTTTTTGTGAAAATTTATCTTTTTTTTCTGGGGGACTTGTTTCTAAAATACTTAAGGCTTGTCCGACTGTTGTAAATCTGACTGTATTTTGATTGTTCTAATTTTTAGATGCAGGACGCATCTGTTGAATTTCCCCAATATTTTCCATTTGCAATTAAACTTTCCAGATTTTTCGATTATTTTTTTTTCTCAGAATGTTTACTTGTACTTCCAGACCTCAGGATGACCTCTTTCTGCCCTTCTATGCGGACATTTCTTAATCACATTACTGACAGAGGAAAAAAAAAATCTTTTCTCCTTTACGATTTTCCAACTTTATGGATATTAATTATACAGTTTGGGCATTTCAACATATTTGACATTTGCTTTAACTGTCCTTTACTTCATAATTAAAACAAATCTCCTAAACTTTTGACAGGTGTGTAAAACATAAAACTCAAGATGTTTTCTCTATTCTATACTTAAAAAGTTGTACAGGTGAAAAATTGCTGAAGACATTCAGAGAAAAGTTTACACAAATTTACAATCGTCTTGAATTTTTAAATCCATGATTAGCCTTTGAGAATGTGATTAAACTTTTCTTCTTTCATGGTGAAATAAACAAGTCACAATAAAAAATCAAATGAGTTACAATAACAAGACCTGTCTGTCAAGTTTGAATTTACTATAGATTATTTTAAACATTTGCCAGATTTCTGTCTGCCAGTTTTCAGCTTGTTAAATACATTGTTTTGTGATTCAGGGTTAGAAAGTAGTCCAGTCAAACCAAAACCAGCTTCACTGACTTTAGGATTATGGTCTTGTTAAAACAGCTAGTTCTATTAAAGTTGAAAAAATGTAACCCAAACTGTCACTGACAGAAAACATTTTAATTGGTTCAGAGGTCAAGAATAACCCAAGAACCAACAAGACCGAGCAGATCAATCTTAAACTGGAACACCAGTGTTCTTGTCCATAGTGAAACAAATTTAACGTCTAGTCCTAATGTAATAGCGTCCTGGTGAACGCCTCCCTCTGCCTTTTAGTCTGATAAAATCAACTGCAGTCCCACAAAAAGCATGTAGAAAAGTCTCCCTATACTCAGATGCTGCTGGAGATGGAGACTATAGCAACGCCAAGCATAGGGGAGTTAGCATTATGTTATTGAAATGTTTTGTTACTAATTGCTCCGTTACACTGAATAAGATGGATTTGATAACAAAGGTTTTCATTAAACGCTTTTAAAATCAGCAGCTACACACTTGGAACTGGTTAATCCTGCAAAACAAGGATGCCAAATCAATATCAAACCAAAATAAAAGATTGCGGAAGAAAAAGGTTTGTTTAAACAGATAAATTAAACAAAAAAAAAAATAAAAATAAGTGTGGCTAAAAAATACCCAAACTGAACTCTACTGAAAACTTGTGCAAAAATGTTAAATTACTGAGTCCGTTCCAGAAAAATAAAATAAGCAATTCAGATTACTTATACAAATTCACCATTACTAAATAATATCTAGAATAGTGACACAACCTTGCTGATCTTATGTGTAGAGTGTTGTTAAAGGTTTATTTCCTTAAGGTACAAGTAACCAAAGATTTCTTGAGCTTATGAGACTTTGATCCCATGTGGATTAGAGAAAATCCTACAATGGATTTAAAATTGATTGCTGTACAGTGAATTTATCCAAGGAAAAGGACGCCACAGATGAATCACCAAAGCTTAAAAATCTATATTGCATTCATGCCTATGAGAAGAGCATGTAAGCATTTCAACCAACCTCTTTTATAACCGGACAGAATTTGGAGAAAAATACCTCACCTTTGACTAAACACCTCAGGTAGGTCAGTTTTCTCCTCATGCTCAAGGATCTCTAACAAAAGCCTGGTATTTGTGTGTGTGTCTGTGTCTGTGTTATCGTACCGTGTGACTTGCATTCTTGTATCAAAGTCGAGTGTCCTCATGGATTGGATCACTTCCACGCTACCCATGTACTTGAAAAACACAAACAAAATATAAACACCATTTACTCAATAATTATAGAGAGTTAGAACAAGCATGAGACACTTGATAGTAAATTAGTGGAAAGGATAATAGACGCTCTGATGAAACCAGGCAACATTTCCTCACTTTTTGTGCAGCCCCTCTCCCATTGGTCACGAGTTTGAGTTAAACAGGCCTCATAGGCTGGAGTCAGGATGAGTAAATCCATTGATGTGAACCCAGCTCCAATCAATAAGTGTAGATGTTGATGGGCTGTGTGGGCGGAAGTGTTACATGCATGTCTGCCTCTCTATAGAGCACATTTAGACAGTCCATTCTCTGTTCCATTGCCGGTCAACTCACAAGTCCCACTCCTAATCTCCCTTGTGAACACACCTCCGGTTATGGGACAGCAGGAGCCTTTCTAATGCTGGACACACACACACACACACACACACACACACACACACACACAAATGCAGGCAAGCCAGCAGAGTTGATCTAGAGAGGAGTAGAGAGCCAGGATGAGTCACTACTGCCTACACAGGAAGCTGTATGTGAGAAGGGGGGGTGAACGTATGAAAGTGAGCGTGATGGTGTGGAAAGAGCAAAGAGAGATGAGGGACTGTCTGTTTTCTTTGTCTGTTTGTTTTGCCACCGGAAGATTTAAAGATGGTAATCCCAGCCCTATGCAGGGACACAGACATTCAGATGGAAAACTATATTTTGTTTTATGAATAGGTTATGTGGTGATGCTTACATACAATGGAAAGCATGGAAAGATTAGTAGTTTCTGCTGGATTTTGTGTGCTTAGGTGTAATGAGTGGTCAGAGTTACCTTCACATGATGGTGAACTGCTCTATTTGAGGTCCTCACCACTGCACAGTCATCTACAGCCTTCAAGCAGCAAAGCCTGTCGCCTTGCTGTGAGCACAGAGTGCAAGGGAGGCTTGGCATCCGGCGCAGTGTGATGGGACGCTTTGTGGAGAGGAGAGCCGGGGGGTTCAGGTTAGGTCCACCGGAGAAGGACACACCGAGGGAAGATCCACAGTCTGTTCTGGACAGAGGTCTTTCATCCCTTTTACTGACAGTTCTATCCTGTTTTGTGTTCACCTGTCCCCTCTGGCCTTTTCGCAGGCAATTCGGACTTTGTAGACAGATGTTGGCCACTCGAGGGATGAAGCTCCTCAGGCTGGAGGATCCCTGGTGAGATGGTGTCCCAGGATCAAGCTGAGCAAAATCAGAGTCTAAGCAAAGGTCCGTCTTTAAGGGCAGCATTCTATCAGGGTGATCTTCCAAAGGTGTCAAGGGATCGTTGTGCAGTCGGCTGTATTTGGTGCGTTTCAGCATACCTATACGATACAGAAAAGAATATGATAATCTAGTCAGAAAAAGTCAGTTTTTTTTTTTCTTTTTATTAACTACCTTTAATAGGAACCCACCTGTTAGGAGTCCTGTCTGTGACTTGAAAGAGAGTTTGATTTGCTCTCTCATAATCAGAGTTCTAGGTCACTAAAAATGGGGGAAAAGAGGATAAGAGAAAGATCTGGCTGCACTTCTGACAAAAAATGACAAAAAGAACAAAAAAGAGAAAAACTGCAAAGTTTCTGTTTTTATACCAACCAGCTTCTTTTTTTTTTTTTACAAATGTATCCTTATATTCAGGAAACACAGTGCTGATCACAGTGTTATTCTCAACTTACCCGCATGGGACTGGGGCCGTCCTGTGTAGCTCAGAGTCCCGCCTGCTGCGCTCCAGTCATGCCGAGTAATGTCTCAAACCTCCTGAATGACCTGAACACTTTCCCAGCTTCAACCTCTCCTCCACCACACCTGTGCTTTCTGCCTGAGCTGTGGGGGAACTGTGCAGCTTTTATGAATGAACTTACTTTATTTTATGAATGAAAGGCTCTGGCTCACTTCCCTCTGTCTCTCTCTATGATGGTGCATGCAGATGAATGTATGAATGAACCAGAGGATAGATTGACAGAAGGACCCTAAAGCTCTGTTGCCCCTCCCTCACCCATAAACTACCATCCAATCAGAGAAAGGCAGGGTGACTCATGCTCTGCACACACACACTAACACACACACATTGCATGGCGCTACAGTTATACACTGAAGCAGAGCCAGTAGAGTGCTTTGTCCCTCTCTGTTAACATCACTTGCACCTTGGAGATGCTTTTAAGGTGCATTATTAATGCATTATTAGCTTGGCTTCCTCCCGATATGTTTCCATATAATTTCTGAATAAAATGAAGTTTTACCACCTTTTTTTTTTTTTGTAGGAATCGCTAAGGCTGACTTAATCTACTCGATAAAATGCAATTTCCCAGTGTATCGAATGAACATATTATTCAAATGACCTGCATGAACGCACAAGCGGAAGGGGAATAAATGACCCATTTGCATTTCCGTGTGATTTGGATCAGTGTAATATACCAGGCGTCAGTGGGAGAGTATTTTACATACAAAATTTGTACTGATTAAAAGATCATCCCTCTTCTATTTTTAAACTGTTTTTATTATATTTTGTGCTTATAAAAACAGAGTAGCTAGCAGACCTATATTCATATTTTATTAAGAAAAAACATTAGAAATAGTGTGAGGATTTTGACTCAGAATGACTTTGGACTCAGTATATAAAAGGCTGTGGCTTAAAAATACACAAAATTATAATATTTATCCTGCTTTTGGATTTTTGTGTTCTATGTCATAGAACACCATTAAGCTGTCAGTGTTAATGTTCCTACATTAGAGATCCTTGGCTTTTATGAAGGAACTTTTTTAAATGTTCCCTCAACCAATCAGGAACAAATTATATTGGTTCTGTACAGAATAAAAAGTCTAAGCATTCTTATTTATGTGTTCTGAAGGTAAAGCAGCAGATACACACACAAAAAAAATATTTATGTGTAAAATGCTGAACTAATTCTAATAAGGAATATCCCTCTATGATCCTGGATTATACTAATCCTGTGTTAGACATAATAAAAACAGTAAGGGAGAGCATCAAAACAACAAAAATTAATATTGGCAATGAATAAAATGGCAAAAAATAAGCAAATGAAGAAAAAAATAATACAGCTAAGAACATATCACTGAAAAAATATAAAATTAAGAATTACAAAAAAATATTGAAACACATAAAATGATAACTAAGGCTTAAATAAGTTATACATATCTTTTTTGTGGATTTCTTGGTATACGAAAAACCGAGACTTTTTTTGTCCATATTTAGTTCTAATTTTAACAATGGAGGTCCTTCATTTAAACCCTGATACTGATTTATAATTCTATGTTGGAAATTGATATTTGGTTTGAGTTTTTTCATTAAAAAACAAACCACAACCGCTGTAGTTATTTGGTTTGTTTGCTTTGAGCCTGAATGCGATGCAGTCTTCTATACTTTCCATTCAAGAAATTCATGATAAAACGGGAGAAAATATCCCATTTTTACTCTTTTTGTACAACATACCTTCCCAGAAACTATTGGGACTATACTGCTTTAAAACATAATAAAAAAATGAAACATAAATGTAAGGTACCTTTGTGAAACGTTTTCGGCTTGGTATTTTAAATTTAGGAGTACAGAATTTCAACACCAAAGAACAGAGATACATGAATGTCATTTGCACCTTAAAAGTTAACTATCTCTCAAGGAAAAAGCAGGAAAATTCTACAATAAAGGAGGATTAAAATTATGTGCATATAGAGTTCATTCAACCAAGAAATTTATCAACTATTGGAAACCTGTCCTCCCAAATTTCAGCAAAAGCACATTTCGACAATAACATAAAAAGAAATGTGCCATCTAAGGCGCAAACCTGAACGTTTATCTGTATAGTAGAAGAGCGTAATGAGTGGCGCCCTGGCAGAGCTTTGTCTCCACCTAGTGGCCATTTGGGAATTTGTGAATGCCTCGATTTCCTTCCATGAGAAGTCAATCCCAGATTCCTCAAACTATTTGGACTTCTGTCAAAATTAAAAAAAAAAAAACGCTTTTGGATTGCTCGTTTTTTATAATAAATCTGAATTTCTTTTAACATTTTGAATCAAATTCAATAATCCTAGACCAAGAAAAACAGTAAACAGGTCAGGGAGACTGTCGTGGAGATATTTAACGTAGGTTATGAGCTAGTATCCCAGCTTACAAAGATCTCAGAGAGCACTATCCAATCTATCATCTGAAAGTGGAAAGTATAGAAATTAGTCATTGCTGTCCACCTAAACCATCAAGCAAGGCAAGGAAGGTATCAATTATAGCATTGCCCAAGAGACCAATTGTATCTCTGGGGAGCCTCGGGGTTCAGAGCTATATGGTCACAAACATTACTGTTATGATAGAGGCAAAACAAAGGCCAAGTTCTAAAGGACAGAAAGAAAACATACATGGTGAAATGTGTTCTAGCCATATGAGACAGAGTCTAAATTCTTTGTACTACATGTGAAACTTTCTGTGTAGGTCCAGTCATGTAAATACTGTGATCACTGAAACATGGCTGTGGCAAAGATAGCCGGGGCAGTAAATTGCTAGAGATTGTCAAATTTCAAAGAAAGGTCTGTTAAAGCCTACAAAAGACATAATACTAGTGGAGAAAAGCATTTTGTTAGGACCCAAAACATGCAGCATGAGATGGGATGGATAAGGAGAACCATGTTCAGGTTAAAAGTGTCCAAACCGAAATCCAATGGAGAAATTGTGGTAGCTCTTCAAAAGGTTTTCAGAGATGCTTTCTATTCAATCTGATTTTTTTTTTCAAAGGACTTTAAATAGCTTTACACATCTAAGTTGTTAGATGTACAAGATTTGCAAAGATGGTTCAGGTTGCATCTGTGATCAGAGGAAGTGGTGGTTCAAGAAAATTTTTTCTCATGAGAAAAAACATTATTTGTTAAAAAAAAAAAAAAAAAAACCCTAACTAAATTCAGGGGTCTGAACTTTTAAAAGTTGTGAGGATCTCAATGCTTATATTTTTGAAAGATGTTCTATGTTTAAATAATGTTTAAATACAGTTTACCAACTTAAATTCAGATTCAAATTTAAAGCACAGTTTAAAACATCACATTGCTGAACAGAGATTAAACCTCAAACCCACTAAGCATCTTTAAGAATCAGCAAAAAATTTTTGAGGGGGCTGAAATGCTGCAAAACAAAACATCCAGAGAAAACTTAAACCACTGGCTCCCATAACAGCTCTAGGGTGTGTGTGTAGAATCTGCAGGCGACAACATGAGGCATCAGACCAAATAATTAACCTAAACAATATTTTAATGATGTTAATCATCGGTCCATATAGGTTAAGAGTGTTAACATGATTATGAGAAACAGCCTCCAACAATGTTACAGGTGAAGTACAGTCAGAGGGACACGGTCTTAAATATCCATAGAAAGACAACACAGTCAAAATAGATTTACTTCATCGAACCATTTTTTTCCTTCCTTTTTTTGTTGTTCACATTAGTTACAAGACTTTTACCAGTACTGTATTTACATAGTGCAAAAAACAAAACAAAAACAAAACTCACACATTACCTTTGATTAACACAAACACTTTGATGGAAGTCTCACACGCACTCATTCAGCGTACCTTCAATTAAACAAGAAATACTTTCATTAATTCAAAGCATGGAGTACACATATCCCTCGGCATATGGCCTTAACACAGCGCATTTACATCTGCAAAAGTTTTTATTAAATTGGATTCCAACTGTTCACGAGTTTAAAGTATTAAATGGCTTTAAAAACAGAATGATTGTTTTGTTTTTTAAATACAACTCTAAATCTTTTTTTCTTTCCTCTCCATTTACATTGTATTTACAAAAATTATGTTCAAGAGTTTGTGTTAGACTGGTAACCTCTTCATTGGTGGTTGTAGTTGGGCATTATTGAAAAAAAAAACAAAAAACAAAAAACCCTCATAATCAGATACTGAAGAGCTCCCCCCCCCCCCCTGTGATTCATTTTTATTAGCAACTTAAAGGTGTATTTAGGGAATTATTATTGCCATCAGATCTTTGAAATAAAATAGAAACTTTATTTCACTTTATCCATGTTCGACAGTTTGGCTTTTGACATATTATACAAATCGGTAAGTTAGTCTTCTTCCTCCCAAAGATTGAAAGTTGATGCATTGTATTACCCCAGAAATTGTTTTTTTTAACTGAGTCCACAGTTACTAAGCAAAGATTTGCAGTTATTTTGAAATATAAACATAAATCCAAAAATTGTAGCATGCATTTGCTTTTCTTGAGGTCCCTCAAGTCCACTCCTCCGGAGTGAATATCCTGCAACTCAATGGATTCCTTCAAAACTAAACATGAATCAAACAGCTAAATTACCTTAATAAGAGTGCCATACAACTCTGCAGACATCTGGTAAAAAAGTCATTAATTAGATTCAAGTGTTTTTGGGAAGGAATTCATCTAAAGATTAATACAAAGCAACTCTCCAGGAATAGACTTTGGCAGCCCAGCCCTTGATAAATTTAACCTTTCACCTCAGGGTTGCCGGTAAACATTTGCCTGTTCGACTGAATCAAAGATTTCTTAGATAGAAGTTTGCATCTATATGTGCCCAAAAAATTGTAAAATGGATGTTGAAATCTCAGTGTTTACAATCAAATTGATGTGTTGAAAAACAAGAAACCAAATAAGGAACACTTTGCTTTTCCATATGGAGCCGAGATGAAGGATTTTACATTTCCAATCGATTGGAAAACCTCTAATACTTTCAATGAAAGGCAAGATCAATAAGACAGACCATTAAATGCTTTAGTAGAACCAGAAACACAAGGTTATATTCACAAATCTTATTTAGCTTCTTAGAAGTAAAGTTATTTAAATCATCTAGACACAGGATGAGACACTGGTTGTTCAGACATTAAAACACTGTGGAGACTGATGGGTGGGAGCAGTTTTGGTTCAAACACGAAACCCCTGACACTTTAAAAAGCAAATGACAAAACTGAAGAGCTAATAAATGCATGTATCTCCTTGTTAAACAAAAGTAAAAGAATAAACAAAAAAGTATGTATATGTATATACATACTTTAAGATAAAACCAATGAACAGCAAAGTAAATCTAAAGCATGAGTCGGTAAAGCGCGCACACACACACACACACCCACCCACATACGGATGAATACAAATAGAGCTGTAAACTTTCAGAGCTCTGGATGAAGAAATATTCCCAAACTCAGGATTGCTTTCATCACTTACTCCCAGAAAATCTCTCTAAAAAGAGTTCAGCTTCAGAGGTGTAGGAAAAAGAAAAACAACTTAATAAAGTTACCCCTCTTGATTCAAGTGTTGCAGGTTCTGGGCTGAAGTGAGGGCATATTTGTTGTAGTGTAAGGAGTTGTTTGGTCTGTAAGCTGGTCAGATTTTTTTTTTCCCAATGTGTGTGAATGTTGGTCAACTGGTTGATTCCTGAGATAATGCCTGGTGTCAGGGGTCAGACACAAAGGAGAGACAGGGATGAAGAGGAGTGAGTGAGAGCCACAGAGGACAGAAATAATCAGTGCAGAAGCTTCAGACTGTGGCTTTCTTAGCTTCCACCTGTTCTTTGTCCTCCACATTTGGCTCTGTGATGTCTGCTGAGTCCAGATCGTCTTCATCCCCACTCGGCCCCTTTTCCTCTTCATCCTCCTCCTCTTCCTCTGTACTTTCTTGGCTTTCCAGGTGCAGGTTTTCAAGGGTCTTCGACACCCAAGAATCTATACGACTGCTCAGAGTGGGCACTTCTACAGAAATAGGTTCAGGAGTGTAGTCTTCCTCCTCCTCGTCCTCCTCATCCGCCTCCTCCAACATCCCAGGGACCAGAGTGGAAGTGGTGGATGTGATGGAGGAGGTCAGCGGTCCCCTGCAACTTCCATCCAATGAGCCTGTTTCTGTGCTTTGAGAAGCCAGTTCGAACCGGTCGTCAGCCCGGACCTCGTCTCTCTCCATGGTTCCCTGTACCGGGGGGGCTGTCCTGGTCTGAGGAGCTGTGGAGGTGGCAGGGACGCTGCTGCTGCTGCTGGTGGAGGTGGTGACTGCTGGTGTTTCACTATTATTACTCTGGGAGGTTGTGGAGGCAGCAGGGCGACTTGGCTCCGTCTCTAGAGGCTCCAACGCATCTGAGGATTCCATCATACTCCTCCAATTCGTCTCTAAAAGAACAACAGAAAAAAGTGGATCTATTGGTTGAATATTTATAAATAAACATAAGCTTCCTACTCTTATTAGAAATTGTGAACATGTTTACTGTTGACAAAATGTTTCTATAAAAGAAAGCAATGAAGGGCAGGTTTAAGATGCGTTTTTCTGTCTTCTGTAAAAAAATCAATAAAAAGCTGCATTAACATCTGATTAAAATATGTAATAACTAATATAAAGAGGGGTGTTGGAAAAAGTTGATATTAATTCAGTAGATGATAGATGTAACTGACCAGAACCACAACTTCTAACACTTTGCATAAAGTCGTTTTTCTTTTGATTATGGGCCCCTTTCACTAACCTTTAAATAATGCGTCTTAAAGCTAGTTTGCTATTTTCAGACACATCTAATAGTCAGACTGCAGCAACATGAACCAAACCCCTAAATTAAAAAAATATATATATCTCTAACTAAATGCAACATCAATAAGTCAATAAAATACGTTTCTAGTTTTTTTAAAAGGTCAATATAAGCATTATTTCAAGTTTTCCTCTTCAGCTGTTGTTTAAGAACAATATTCAAACAAAACTCAAGACCGAAATGAAAAGCTAGATGCCAGAAATGACACACGAGCTCACCATACTCCTTTTCATTAACCTCTGAGATAGGCTCAGAGAAAATGGAGCAGAATGAGATGGCTGAAGCAGCTGAGTGGTTGCGTGAGTGGCCCATGTGATGTGGGACTTTCTTGTCATTTTTCAGAGCCTCCTCTGCCTGCTCCTGCTCCAGAGCAGACACCATGTCCTTGTAGGCCTTCCTTGCCTCCTCTGTCAGGGACACTAATTGGTCGAAGAGCCCCTAAAAAAAAGAAGAGAAGTAAATAATATAAACTAAAGCTAATTAAAATAGAGACTTTAAGGGTTTTGGGAGGGTAGTAATGCCCTACCTCAGCGCCGGAGTAGTTAAAAATCCCTACAACGCTAACAGGCACCAGCTTGTTGACGCACCGACCAAGAGCTTTTCTGCCCAAGGCAAACACAAACGGGATCTCCTGCTCTCTTGCCATGGCAATCACATTATACAAAGCTTCATCCAAACCACCTGCAACACATAAAACAGTTGGAAACTCAAGTCATCTCAACAACAGGTTGCAAAAACATGGTAATTTGGCTTAAGAGGTTGTGGTTTCCCCATTATACTGCTGGGTTTGCATTATTATTTACACACCTGGCATCAAAATCAAATCATGAGTTTTGAAGTCACGACTTTGGCAAAAAATGGATTCTATCTCATTGGCTTTGGTTTAGCTCAGTTGAAATGCAGTCTCATTTAAATGACAGAAAAGCTTATAAGGAAAAAAAAACAAAAATGTTTCTTGAAGCTCCACTGACAAGATAAAACCTGGAAATGATCATTCTGTCAAACACAGAATGTAGTTTAACTCTTCTGTCTATGTGGACTCTCACCTTTGGCTTGGATCTTCTCACAGTTAGGAGAAATGATGACGCACTTTATTTTCTGCAGCTTCATGTGCTTGGTCACCTCTCTGAGACCCATGACCAGCCGGCGTTTCGATTTGGCTTTGGTAGGATCCTTCTGGTAAACTCGCTCCTGGAAGCGAACCAGCTCCTGCAGCAGCAGAGTCACACTCTCATCGATCTCCTTACTCAGGACCTGGTTACAGTACCTGCAGAAGAAGGGAAAAAAAGCTTATAGGTCATTGCCATGTTGACAGTAGCGAGAGGTGTTGTGATTAGTCCTCCTAATTCATGATGGGGTCTATGATTTCACCATTTTTTCTTTACAGGAATCCTTAAGTTAAAACAAAAGTCCAATCAGTTTTTTAATAAATACACATTTATCAAAGCACTTGATTCCATGTCTATCTGATTAAAGTTTGCTAAATACTCCACAAGAACTGAGAATATTGTTCTCCCTCTACAGGTGGCGAGAAGAAAACTGTTTGTTTTTCGTTCTGTTATTAAGGCAACCTCATAGAAAGTCCAATCCAATGTAGCTCATGTCATATCCGGAAAAAAAAAATTTTTTAAATTGATAAGGAAGAGGGGGAGAGGATTATATAAATGTTTTAATTACTAAGAAGACGCATCAAACACGTGTTACTATTACTACCTCTACCAGCTGATTAGATTGATTGATTAGATTAGCAAACTATCCATTATATAACAGATCACCGGCATGGAGTTACCTATAAAGACAAGGACAGATTCACCCCTATAGATTAAATCCTTCAGAGAATTTAAACATTTTTCTGATAAGGTTTCAGGTTTGTTTTGTTGACCAACAACAACCTTTAGCTTAGTTAGCTTGTGTTAAAGTGGAGCTCAGATTGCTGTAAAGTGGGGCTCTGGGTCACATGACCCATTCAGCGACAGATCCAACCCTGTCAAGTTACATGGGAGACTGTTACAAGAAGCACTGATAAAAATGGCTGCATCTTGACTTGAAAAAATTATTGTATATGCCAGAAATCTAGCTAATACTTGGGTCAATAGTTACCAAGTGTTGCCTTAGCAACGGCCATCCAAATTCTGACCAATCGCACAATTTTGGACATGCTGCAAGAAGAAGAAAAAAAAAAAAAAAAAACACACAGACTCTTTCCAGAGTGTGTGGACCGCAAAAAGTAAAAAATAAAAAGATTTTGTTTTTGCAGCTGTGAGAGTAACCCTAGAGTATGCCTGATCTACAGACAATGAAGCCACCAGTTATTTTTACCTCATAATCACACTAAATTGTGAGGAAAATGTCCACATGTATGTACATCTAATTTTGATAGAGTCAAGAAGTAAAGAAAGTTTATAAATACAAATCCTTTTGGAAGTTGCATGGAAATGTTTCTGTCTCAAATAAATCACAGTTGTAGTGGAGCTACTTTTCCTTTAAATTGCAAAAATGAGGCCCTGACACTATTATTTACATCATCAGCGGTCATTTTTTATTTCATTTGTTAATTGCATATCATCAGCTTTATGTTGAAGCACAATAGATTCACATATTTATCAAAAGGTCAAGATGGTGTGATGCGAGGAACCAGTGTCCTGGCAACTAGATCTTAGAGGAGGAGCTTTAGCTACAGAGGCCTTTTGGAGATTTTTAAAGAAAAAACACAGAAAGGGGTGGGTTGGGACAATGGCCCTTTAACTGAAAGTATGGAGGGAACAAAGCTGCGTTTGAGACGCCAAGCATCCAGTTTGCTAAGTGGCAGACATTTGTGCCATACTCTACAATTCTTTATTGTACTGTTCCTCCATTAGAGCAGCCCATTGCTTCCAACTGCCAAGGTGTCTTCAGAGTGGGACACAAATTTGCTGAACCAACAAAATTACATTGCTGTACAGTGATTATTTCCAGATATCCATACACCAAACCACATGTATTTATACAGCTCTATATAAAAAAAACAACTTTACATTAACACAAAGTGCTGTGATGGACTTACTCTCTGAAACGCCGGCTGTGAATCTTGGTGACGGCGTTCGAAGCCATTGGACTGCCGATTCCAGAACTGGCAGGAGAACCCTGTGACACTGGGGTGATGCTGTATGGGGAGTTCTGGCTGGCAGGAGAGAGGGACGCATCGCTGGGCACACTTAAGCCGTTTTCTGTATTGATAAGTATTAATGATATATTCAGTAAAGTAACATTTGTTGTTCAGCTTCCTTTAGTTCTTGTTTTTTTTTTTTTTAAACCAATTATTATGTTGTTTGATCAAGAACAATTGTCCAAAAACAGATGCGTTGTTTCTAGCTTTTAGTGGAAGGACGAGCTCCCCTGCCAGGAAAATGATCTGTATATTACTTGGCTCACCTTCCTGGGAGGCAGGTTCACGCGACAGATCATCTGTAAACGGGAGGCACTCATCTCCATGCTCGTCATGACCTGCAGACTCCTGTTCTATGCAAGACTTCCCCTTCTTCCCCTCACGTTCCTTTAAGATAATCTAAAAATACCAAAACAATGTTATGAGATACATCCAAAAGAAAAACGCAGTCACAGCAGCTATTAAGTTATGTAGTTTAATTTGCCAACCTTTTTAAGGGCTGTAGGGCGTTTCACTTTGGGAATCTCTCTCTCCTTCCCCCTCTTCACACGTGGTGCAGTGGAATCTAGAGCGTTGTGTGGCGCTGAGAGGGCTTGTTGATGACCTCTCAGCATGGATGGCACATTGGTGGAGCCTGAGCTGTGGAATGGGGTGGTCGTTCCAACTGAGGAGAAAAAATAAAGATTAGCATGCAGACCGTGCATTGATTTTTCTATTAAAGCATTTTAAAGACATAAATGAATGAATGAATGAATAAATACCTGTAAAAGATAGTGGTTTAGTATTTGTGAGTTGTCTGGCCTTCATTGCCTGCTGTTGCTTTTCTAAAGCAGCCAGCATATCTCCCAAGTCCAGCTCAACTGAGCTTTTACTCTTCTTCCCTGCTGCTTTGGTGAACGCTTCCTAGAAGAGTGCATGCGAAACCAATTAAAAACCGCAGAGGAACAAGGGTATCATAGCACATGCAGTAGCTATGATCAGATGGTTATGTGCGTACCTGTAATTTCTTCTGCTCCATGCTGATTTCTGAATACTCCTGGGCAGTGGCCAGAGCAGCTGCCAGAGCCTTCTTCCTCTGACTCTTAGCCCTCTTGGGAACGGAGGTAGTAATGGGAATGGGTGTCTGCACAATGTTGATTGGAGAGTTTTCTGGGAGGTCATCCAGCTGCAGCATATGATCATAAACACTTTGTTATTGAGCAGAGATATTTCGACACACTAAGTCCAGCAGAGTGATGTAATGATCTTTTAAAGATTCTTGCGAGTACTTCTTCCTTAAAATATTAAAACGGGTTAAAAAATTAAGCATGGATTTTCATGGCAGGGTATAATCAGTTTAAATAAAAGGAACTGAAGAAATAAAACCTTAAGAAGTGTGTAAATCAGCTGATGAATTTACAAAAGGTCTAAGAAAATGAGCTGATCGGTTGTCATACAATCCAGAGCGATGGGATGCATGGATAGAGTTGAGCAAGCAAATTTGGAAAAAATGAGTACAAAGGAGCTAATCCAACGCTTTTCTAAATTAAAATTAATTTATTTTGTTCTTATCTGGATGGGACATCATCTAAACCTCTGAGCTCTAAGTTTGAAAACAAATTAAAAGCAAGATCTCTTCTCTTTCAGTGGTTGTCCATCAGGATAAAAGGATGGATGGATGCTGCTTGGATGTACGCAGCAATCAGCTGGAAAAATAGAGAATTTTATCAGGATATTTTCCTCACCAGATTTTTAGGCAGTTTAGGTTGAGTGTGTGTCTGAACAGGTGCAGGTTCAGGTTTAGTGTTGCGTTGGACAGACCCTCCGGCTGCAAGATCTGGAAACTCGTCCTCATCCTAGAGAATACACAGAAACCGTTTTAATGCTACATACTGTTCTTTCTGAAATACGTGGAACTGGACACAGAAACAGTAAATGGCTCCCCTAACCTCAAAGTAAAGTGGCTCTGGAGTAAGATCCGCGCCAGTGACCACGGCTGGCTGAACCCTTTGTTCGGACTGGTTTGACGTCATGCGTCCTGAGTAGCCGTTGTGGAAGTCCTGGAAGGAAAAAAGAAATGCAAGGAAACAAAGTTTACCCATCTCCATTTGTGGATTTACTCGGGTTAGGAGATAATAAGATAAAAGGAGATTAAAGAGAAATTATATGCATTTTTACTAAAAAAAAATACCTTTAAAATAGAATTTTCTTTTGACAATTTAAAACTAAAACATTGTTTGATCAGTAGTTCAGCGCCAATGCATCTATAAGCCTATTTTGCTTAATTTATTAAAGCCCAGAAGTTCCTACAATGTTCGGCGGATGTGACCTCAAACACAATTATGTGAAACCTGTTCAACCTAGCAAACAATCAAAGCGTTATATTCAAGCTGGAGTTTGAGGATATTCAGAAGCGCCTGGCATCCAGCTCAACTCAAATTCTGGTAAGGTGAAAAGAGTTAATAAAATAACCTTTTTAAGTACGAGCGCGAGCTACGAGGATGAGCAGAAAAGTGCTGCTGTTCTACATTTTGGCTACAGGTGGCAATATTATTAGAAAACCCTGTAAACTTACTGTACATAATGCCTCTTTAGGAAACTATAAATAAAAAAAATTAAGAGATCTATTTAATTCTTCTTTTTTTACTATGCCATCTACCTGTGACAAATTTCTCTGTTCAGGAAACTTCCTCTGATCGGCTCGGTGGTACTGGCCATTTCTCTCCCTCCAGTGCTTCGGGGTAGCCTGTGACGCTACATTTACCCAGGAACCTGCTAGCAAACAAATTAAATACTGAAGTCAAACAAAAGCTTCCATTTATCACTACAAGTGTTTTTAAAAAGAGTAAGTATTAAATTTACCCTTTATCACACCTGTGTCAACTCCCTAAAAGAAAAAAGGAAAACAAAAAACATTGCAATGTTAGACAAAGTATTAATATCAAAGATGACAAAAATTATGAGTCAAACAAAATTAAACTAATTTGACTAATATGACTGCAGTCAAAAAAAAAAGAAAGAAAGAGACACCTCAACGTCCCAGGAAATTATTGGGGTTAAAGATCAGGTGAAAAAAAATATGACATCAGTTCTGTAATAAATTTTCATTTCTTTTAGTTTGACCCGATAACTTAAAAAAAAATAAAAATCTACCATTGTTGGAACGGCATTCTCTGGAGCTTTCTGTGCCCCCCCGGTCGCCTGATTGTGTTTGGGACTACAGTAGCCACTGTCGCTGTCGATATCAGCCTCACTGGCGCCCTGTTCGTTGTAGCCTTCTGCTGGGTGGGAAGCCCGTCTTCTCTTTGTGCAGTTGTTCCACATTTGTGGACTAACGCGTTCAGTAGCACAACGCCCCGACATTTCACCTGGGAAATCTGAAGAAAAGCCCAAAGGAATTTTGACTTTAAATACTGTTTGAGGGGGGAAAACATTTTTTTTAAATAAATCATACATACAGAGCAAACCTTTTAAAAAAATCACAATAAGCTTGTATTTTATTTTTTTTAAATCAAAGCACATCTGTGAATTGCTCCAACTACTGACTGTAATAATGACACATGATTAGAAAACCCCAAATGAGTCGCTGAACTATTTGCACAAGGTTCTTTTCTCAAGAACAAAGACTTTATTCGTGGCATCATGAGTGGCACACATGTTCTTTTCTCAGACTGGAATCTCAGCATTCCGGTTCTTCTAAAGTGTAAGTAGAAGTATTGTCAACATCAACAATACCAGTAAGAGCAGCGTCAGACACTATTCTTACTGGAATGGAGTCTTTAGCAGCTAAAAGGAAAGAGCTTTTACATTATGTAAAGCTGCAACCTTTAAATAACTCTGGAATTTTTAACCTCATGCTCCGATTAGTAAAGGAACTGAAGATTAGGCAAGGACTGCTAAGAGATTCTCAAAACATGATAAACTCCAGTAAATACACAACCAATTTTAAAATAGAAGCTAAAATATCCAAAACAGAACATGAATGCAAAAGATGTGATAGATTAAAATAAAAAACCGACATGAAACCATATTTCTATCGTCATCTCCATCAACTCAATTCCTGGAAGAAAGGAAGGAAGCAGCAGCAGAATGTAACAGTTTTGTGATGCTACTCATGTTAGAGTAACATAAGCCTTAGAAAGCCGGGAAATTATTTGGGTTATCAGTTCAGGTTTTTTGCCTACAGTTTTACCAGTTTGTTGTGCTGCATCCACCAACATAACAGTCTTGGTACGACCATCAGGTGTTAATGTGCACATCTCTTTCTGCACAGCTATGTTTCTAGCTGGGAGCCGACGACCTCTTGGAGGCTGGCAGATCCCCAGATGTGGCTGCTGGAAAAATAAATAAAAATAGAGACAGTTAGATTCCTTATAAAAGCTAAAAGAACATAGATAATGTAACCAGAGACACAGAAATACAGTTGAACACCTGTACCTTGGTGAGAACATTAGATCGAGGCATGCCTCTTCCTCTCTGGCTGGCCATACCATATGTAGGCCCTAGTGGCAGAGGTCTTTCCCCGACATCTGCGGACACGGGGCTGACCACTCCAGCTTGAACTGGACCCGCATATGTCCCAGGGAAGGGCTGGTAAAAACCCATCACAGGAGGACATGGAGCAGGCATGATCTGGTAGTAAGCGTAGTCATTAGAGACAGGCGGCTGTGGGGAAGACAAGATGGGGTAGGCCAGGTATGGACCTCCAGGGCTGGGGTTAGGCTGCGGCCAGCGCAGTTCCCCTCCGCTATACAAAGGATGCTGCCTGTAGAGAAGAAAATATGTTCAGAACATTTAAAAATTACAACATATTTCTAAAAGGGTGCATTGCACAGGGTTAAAAGATAAATATTTTTTAATAATTCCAGACAATGCTTTTATAATTTCCAGACACAATGAAATGAGCTTTTCTCTGTTCAGCAGTTTCCTCTTAAGGCTCTGTTTGTCAGTTCATGAGAGCGATTTGAGCTGATTCCTCTGTGTGTGCGCGTGGGGCAGGCACACCGAGTCTCGTTTGCAATGAGAGAACAAGGGTGCCTGTGAAGATTGATCACGAAAGACCAAGTGCAACTCAAACACATCACAAATCGTTTTATCTAGTATGACATTAAGGACTAAAGTGGAGTCTGTTGGTGACAGAAGAGTAAATATCAAAGAAGCTTTCAATAAGGAGGGAACTCAGATCTCTTCTGGGAAAAGTCCTCACCTTTGCTTTTTTGTTTCTTATTTAGACGTTTAATTTACGACAGGGTAGAGATGCATTCGAAGATGGCTTTTCCTGGTTTTATTAAATAGTTAAATTCCCACACAGGTTCTTTGACCCACGTAGTCATTTTCAGTCCAACAGAAAACTCCTTTATTCCTCAAAGCATATACGCCTCACCTTTATTTTAAATTTTATTCAACTCAGAAAGTGAATCAAAGTACGTACTGTTTGTTCTGTTGGCTGATGCATTTACAGGGTAAAGCTTGTTGGGAAAAATGGACAAGTATTCAGTATTTGACCACTGCTTAAAAAAATAGGTTGAAATTATGATCCTTTCTCTAAAGACAAGAACTGTTAGAATCAACACAAGTCCAGGATAAGCAAGGCTCAGATTCCTTTGACCGCAGTGGTTTGTTACAACTGTGTACACACTACATGCAAAATGCTGATAAGGATCCACATGACATTTCCACAGTCAAAGTCTACTATAGTGGGCATTTCCTTGCATTCAAATAGTGGGGAAGGAAACAAAGAAACGGATGTGTGCTGGATCTAGACGATCGCTGTGGACAAAGAAAGAGCCACTGGAAACATTACGGCTCAAAATAAACAACAAAAAAACTAGTGAGGTTTCCATTTTTAATTACAGCTAACTTGGAGGATGGAGGAATTTAAGGTTTCTGACTCCACTTTATGTTTAAAGAATCTAATCAAAGTCTCATTCTGAAAATACTACCCGGACACAATGTTCTGTTTTTATAGCAGCTAAAAAAGTTTGTGAGAACATTTTCAAAGCATCGTTAATAAAGAGCTCCAAGGTCAGCCATTTTAGGACTTGGAGAGTGAAACTATATTTAACCCTGAACTAAATGTTCTGGTGCTTTCAGCACATGTTTGAGTCTGAGTAGTGGTTTCATTCAATGTCCTGTTCCACATGGTGAAAGCTGAACAGTACCTGTTGGGTTGGTTTTCCTGGACGAAAGGGTAGCAGGTGATGAGGTAGCTGGGTATGGGTGCGGTTTCCACCCCTCCGCTACCTCCTCCTATACCAACACCACCTCCTCCTCCTCCACCCGCCTCGCCGGAGAGACTCATGCTGACCAGTGATCCTTCAAAACCTTTCCTCTGTGGGATAAATGGTTCCACTTCAGGTGAAAGCTTCACATCCTGCACAGAAACAAATTATCACATTTTGGCATTTAACATCTGGGAAAGAAACATGTCTTTTTTTTTTTTTCTTAAATCAACAGAGATCAGATTGTCAATTTGCGGACAGAACATTACTACATTGTCAGTCTGCTGGAAGTACAGAATTCTTTTTTTAAGTATCACCTAACAGTTGCAGAAAAACACTATAGCTGTTGTTTTTATCCAATCACATTGGTAGTCATGGTTTTAAGCAATAAACCATGATAACAAAATGTGAAATCTGTAGTACTGACCAAACGTCTTAAATTGTTGTTCACTTCTAAATATTTTGAATCCAAGGAGACTGATTAAATTGTAATCCTTTAAACTTTTGAAGCCAGACTTTCTGGTGGACTTTCAACATTTTGTTTACTGCAACTCTTTTTTTTTTAGCTAAAACTGACTGCTCCATGTATCAAATGTGTGTGAAAAACAAAAAAAAAATAAAACACCACATACTGCAAATATCAAAAGCAAAGCAATAGTTAAAGGAAAAATCTAAAAGCTTTGTAGAAAGCTAAAAAAACTCACCTAAAAATATCATAATCAAACAGCGGTCTTAAAATGAAATAGGGGAAACAAAATTGATTGCTCTATAGTTTATGTGGATTTAAGTTTGCAATTTCAAAGTTATGAAAAAGGTAGGAAAACACTTGTTGCAGAATCAGGTTGCATAACAAAACAGACGTGTGAGACATGCAGTGCCAACACCTTTTAGTTTATAACTTTAGTGTTTCAAGCTGATCACAGCTAGAACCGCTTATAACCATAAAACTTAGGTAACATGATACAAAGGACACCATTTGTTTTATTTTTATTCCAAGATGTCTGAACATCTGTTTTTTTTCCCATGACGCATAGCTGCCAAAGGCTTTAAACTAAGTTTACTGCAATAAATAACTACAGAAACTTTGACAGAAGAAAAACAAAATACCTGAGCAATTTTTTTAGCTCATCTGCAATCAACATATACTTATATTGGGTCAAATAATTTAAATACAAAGATGTGCAAAAATAACAACAAATAAATGAACAAATGTGGCTTTCACAGGATAACAGGAGATTATCTAAAACAGAGAACCAAAGAGGTGAACTAATAAACAAGTGAGCTTTTCATACGTTTCATAGGATCTACATTGTCAATAAACGCACAGAGACCGCTGCTTAATAATGCTAGCTGTTTTATCTGCTAAAATAAAACTCAAGACCATCTAAAAAATCTGAGATCTAAAACAGTAAAGCTCTTTTTTAGCCTGATGGTTAATTAACAAACCACATGACATCATCTCTGCTGTAAATAATTATTTGCCTATAATAATAGCCGCACACCACATCAAAATGGTCTGGATGGCTGTCGTTCAACAATAAGGCTTCTTCTAAAGACAGGTTATCAGAAAACGTGCAAACAGTTTGCTGAGGACAAGCAATTATTGGAACAGAGTCCTGTGGTTTGATGAGACTAAGATGAATTTACTTGATTCTGATGGTGTCAAGCCTGTATTGTGGCAACCGAGTCAGGCGTTCTAAGATAGCGTCATAATTTAGGGACACATGGGTGCTGTTGGGAATAAGCTCAACAGTTTAGGGGAATCATGAATGGACTGAAGAAACTCCCCTCCCTTTGAAAACTGGGCAGGACACCTTCAAGATGACCACTGCCTTGCTGAAGAAACTGAGGGTGAAGGTGCTGGACTGGCAAAGCATGTCTCCAAACCTAAATCGTTTTGATTACTTGTGAGGTATCCTAGACAAAGGTGTGGGGACACAGCGTTGTCTTCATAGAGACAGGAAATACTTCAGGGAATACTGACACTTTGGGCCCAATTTGGGAATTAACGGCTGTACGTCAACTTATTTAGATGGTTTTAATAGTTTCCACAATCTATACACAGGCCATTTTATGTTGCGTATGAGGGCTGTACTAAATTTTGAGAGGTTTTAAAAGAAAAGGGCGATCAAACCAGACTTTAGTGAACTTGATAGGCAGAAGTTAATCGTTATGAACAACTGTTTTATCTTTAGGATTTTTTTTTTACATCTAGTTAAAGAAAAGCCTTTAATATACATTACAAAGTATTTACTTAATGTGACCAAAACAATGGTTTTGTCGTCTCTCTATGAGCATCGCTTACATTTCCTAACGCTCTTTTCTCTTGATGATGGTACCACTGAAATTAGCCAATTTGCAGAGATGGAGGAGGTGAAAGGGTTCAGCGTACAAAGATGTCCCCTCTCTCTGAAATCGTGGTTGGCTTGGATGAATAGAGTATCAGTGTAGCCACTGGATGTTGCACAGACAGCTATTGTTTCCCACTGTTACTGTTTGTGGGTGGTTTCTTCACTTTCCCTTAGGTGACTCCGATCCACTTAAGTGAAGATAAAATGGAACCTGTTCTGCCGGATCACTCAAGAGGCCCAAACTAGATTTAAGTACTGAGATTTCTTCAAATCTCCCAAACCCAACGTACAGAAAATAGCCTTCAAATCCAAAGTGATATGGCTATAGGGTTCGTTAGTGCTAAAGCTCTGGACTTTTACACTCTTGCACTGTTCTTGATAGTTTGCCGTTACAGGATTAGGTTTGAGAGGATAAGAATGGCACAGTACCACACGATAAGCTAATTATCCAATAGGCCGTCACACAGACTCCTTATGTTAATTCTGAAAACTGCACATGGGTGGAAAAGTCTGAACATCGACAGAGATGTGAAGAAAAGGCGGAGGCACGTCCAAGGATCCATCTTTCCATTCAACCATGAGTGCATTTGTGTTAGTGAGAGGGTCACTGAGAAAAGCTGCGATTGTTAAAAGGACAATGAGATCAGCCAGATGTTCATCCGACGGGGATGACAGAACCAAGCTAAAACGGCTGGGTTTCGATGCCGTCACTCACTTCTATTTGTCCAAGCATTCTTTTTTTAAACCAGCAGCTTAAACAAAACAAAACACTGTGGGACAGAACCTGATTCTGCAAAGAGAGCAGTGTGGCCTTTGTAGAGAAAGGAAGAGCTAAGGCACTGCCGCTTGGTACGTCTATAGAATATCTAAGTTTGTTTTTTTTTGCAGGGAGTATTGAATATAGAATAAAGTAGATTACTCAAGTGTTGTATTGCCTACTGCTACAGTATCTAGGACCTGTTGTCTTCTGGTAATCATGGTGGCTTCCTTAGACCATTTTGCCAGCAGTCAGATTCCGTGTTATTCCAGCAAATCTAAGCATTTCAATGGTCACTGTAGAAGTCCTGTTAATGTATTAAATTTTATTTTAACCAAGTTAGTATCCAACATAAAATGTTGAAAAATTAAAGTAATTATGAACTGACTTCTGTTAATCTGGGTCTACTGTTGTAAGTCATATAGCACTGCTATGGGAGGCTTAAATTGGTAGACTAATTTGAAGCTCTGATGGTTAGTTTAAAACGAGAGGAAAAATCCAATCGCAACCAAAGTGAACTCTCTGCATGGCTGAGATCTGTAAAGGAATGACAGACACGCAGAAGAACCAGACATTCCTCTCCTGATGGTCCACGCATGAAACGTCTCCGCCTCTCATGACAACAACACTCATGCATACATTCCTGTCTGACTGAAACCCATCAAATCTGTTCTGTCTTTAACCAAGTATCACAACAAAAGTTCCATAAAATTAAACGAATACCCCCCTTTTTACTAATTAAACACAGAAGCACCCACGTCCTATGACAGCTGATTGAGTTAGCTTCTGCTAGCCAACAGCGCTAACATGTAACCAACAAAAGGCGAAGGAATGCGGTTACAACAATCTCTGGTTATATCGTAAAATAATCAAAAACAATTTCGAGGTTGCTAGGTGTTACAGTATTGTATTTAGGCTTTTTGTATGTTAGCTTATTTAGCTTTCGCCAGAAACAGAAAACACCAAAACCAATCGCTTGGTTACTGGACTAAAGTGAGCCTTTGAACACTACAAAAAGTGAAGACGCCATTTGTATTAAGGATAATAGACTGAGTGTCTCCTGGAAACTGAAAAAAATTAACATTTAGGAGTCGGTAACCTAGAATAACGTTACCCTGTTTCTTTCCACTGGCTAAAGCGTTAGCTGAACCCAGAGAAAACAGACAAAATTAAACCGTACCTTAATGTCACCAGCGTCCATGTCAATCACCGACTCCACCACAGATAGTCATTGATCACAACCTAGACACTGTCAGGACGGAGCCCATTTTACTTTCTTCATTATGAATAATAACAACCACTAAAACCTAAACGCGACTTGCTTTTCACGAGAGCTCCACCGTTAACTGTTGCTGCTGCGTCAGCTGTGAGCATGTAGCGCTGGCTGGCTACAAAGGGAAACTGCTTTCGGTGAGGAAATGGGAGGGGCTCTGCTTCATTTCCCAGCCGGCAAATCAAACAGGGAACCGGGTAGGCGGTGTTAGCATCTTCAAAACGTAGCTACATTAACCTACCTATTACTTGTGGAAATGCTTTCCATACATTCAGTGGCATTCTCCGCACATCTGAGGCGTGAGCATAGCACTGTGGTTTGGTTTACGATTGATTTCCAACATTTTCCGAATTCTTGCATTTGTTCAACTAAATTACTGGATTCCTATTTGTAAAACGCATTTGCGTTTCTCACCTGGAGAACTAATATCCCACTGATTCTACCTCTAATTAATT
>JAUZNJ010047391.1:35859-60177 GCA_034780135.1 Jordanella pulchra
GGATTCCTATTTGTAAAACGCATTTGCGTTTCTCACCTGGAGAACTAATATCCCACTGATTCTACCTCTAATTAATTGTTATAAGACACACATTCACAATTTGTCGCCGCTTCTCCCGAATTATTCAACGTCTGACTCTTAAGGAGCAGACCCAGTCAGCTGCAACGGAAGCTGTCAAACATAATTGGAAAATATACATTATGGCTGAACAAACATTACAACAAAAAAGTTTATCAAACTAATATATATTCTAATTTTGTTTATGCTCTAATCATATTTTATGAATGATTACTAATTATAATGTACATTTAACAAACCTTGCCATTACACAGCTATATATAAATATGTATATTGGGGTTTGGGGTGGGTAAAACAGTCAAGAATTGAAATTTGACTAACTTTCAGCACACAACTAAAAAGTTTTTCTAATCCAACAGCACGTAAGCAGTCAGTTAGCAATCCATCTTCATGGCATCAAATGTTGACCAATATTTATAACCCACTAGTTTGAATACATCCCTAACTATAAGTCTAGAGAGAGAAACCACAATCTGAACTAGATACCAAAATTCCAAACTTCGGAAAAGTTTTAGTGTTTAAAAAAACAAAACAAAAAAAACAACAACTCATCAATTGCACATTCATTGCATGACATGTTTAAAACCTGATTATTTGAAAGCAACTCAGACCCTTTATGGTGCCAAAGGAAATCAGTTTATTAACAGGCAACAGTATACATTAAAATGTGTACAGACTTTCATACGGGTTTGAACATTTTATACAACCAAGATATTTGTCTCCTGCACACAAAAGACACTGCCAATCAACATAAAAACAAACAAACAAAAGAAAACTTCAGGAGTCCTCTGATCAGAACAGAAAGAAAAAAAATGTTCCTGGGGTTCATGGAGTCTTTGTGAAACTGATGTATTATGAGTAGAAGAAAACTTGCAGAAGCAAAGAAGCATACTTTATGGATGTATTTAAACATGCCATTTCCCTTGTCTCTTTATTGAATATGTCATCATGTGAGCTTGCTAACAATGGCTTGGTTCAAGGAGTTAAGCTGATTTGTCCATTTGTCTAATGCTGTGTACCGAGCGCCTCCTCTTTTCTGGTAGTCCAGCTCTAGAAGCTGGTTGACCTGGTCGATTCGTCCATGGATTGTGCTGTTAAAAAAAAAAAAAAAAAAGGGTTAGGAAATTTAATACAAATTTAATTTTAATAAAGGACCTCAAAAAATGTTACTTCATCACAACAAATTACAAATTGAAGGCTGACATAATAAGAAAACTTTTAAATTATGAGTGAAGCAATATACAGCCAGTATATATTGCTTTATGTAGCAGATCACTGTTACAGTTAAATGTTTTTTATGGATGTCAAATGAGGACATTCACCCGCCAAGCAAAATATTTGACTCCTGTTTGGGTCGCACTCTTGCTGCTAGAGGTGCCACAAGCCTTTGAAGCATGGATTTCACTCAACCCCTGAAAGTTTGGAAGTATCAGGCACCAAGATGACTGAAACACATCTTCAAGTCATGGAAGCCGTAAAGGTCGGTCATGAATGAATCAGACTAGTTTTTGCAAATCACACCTACTGATTAAATTGCTATTTATAGAACTGAGGACAAGTCATTAACTCAAACTTTGCGTTATGTAGCTTAAACTATTCCTCAATACTATTTTTTGTGAGAAAGCTGACTTTCCTGTTCAAATAGTTTGTAAACATCCATCGTGGTCTGCGAAAATGCTTGACTAGATACTGCATATCAAAATAACTTCAACATGGATGATAGGATGCAAGTTTTCTCAGCAGAAGCAACATATCGACTTCAGGGTTGTAAAAATAAGTATCACACACTGTACTCAGATAAATTAATAATTTGGTATCAACACTAAAAATAAGTGTTTGCATATTGTTCACTTTACATTTCTTGATAATTTGCACATTAAATAATACCTCCAATAACCTAAAAACATTATTTTCTTTAACTAGTAGAATCTCTGATTCTGTTGAGAAAGGACCCTCTATGCTAATATTGGAAAAAGGTGTGTTTTTTAAAATGTCAGCTAGCAATGGCGATGTTGCTTCCAGCCGTGTTTATGCGTATAACAGGAACATCTGGGAAGAAGCCGGCAGCAGTAGCAGCTGATCAGTCATGCGAGATAAAGTTTGCAACATCAGAACTGATTCGAAAAAAGCTCTTTAATTTTGCGCATTAACCCTGTTTCGCAAAAAAAGTGCATTAGAAAAAAGGGGAAAAAAGTGCATTAGAAAAAGCACTATAAAAATGTGACACATTTCAATCAGATAAACCACCGATTTATTTAAGCTACAGTAGCTCCTCCGTTAGACATGAACCCAAACCCAGGCTTTTGCTTCCCGCATCTTTAAATGATGATACCTGATGGTGAATCTTTTACTGGTTCACCACTGGTCCTTCTATGGACGGCTTTGGATGATTGATACTAAAACTAAACTGGGAAAGTCTGAACCCCAGTCGGTTGCTCACACTGAGCCTTGTTCTGCTGGAGGTTTCTTCCTGTTAAAAGGGAGTTTTTCCTCTCCACTGTCGCTACATGCATGTTTGGTATTGAATTAAAGAGTCAATGCAATCAGCTGGTTTCCCTTAGAGAACTTTTAACTAATCTGACAGTGTGATTTGAATGAATTGTCTGTGTAAAGTGCCTTGAGATGGCATGTGTCATGAAATGGCACTGTATAAATAAACTGAATTGGATTGGAGGCTCCTACCCAGACATCTAACCCTTATTAAACTCACTCAAGAGTCCTGCACTGGTTTACTTTCATACCCCTGACACATTTATGTCACGAAGCTAAAATGAAAAGTTTAAAAGCACATGTCTTCTTTTTCCTTTAAAAAACTAATTTAATATATTCTCAACTTTAGTTCTAAGCCTCTTCTATAATTGTAAGGGACACATTTGAAAAAAGGCTAGTCTATGATTTACAAGTCAAACCATCAAATGGATCTTAATGACAGGAGAAATTTCCATACAGACTTTCTTACGTCAAGGCATCCGAACTATGAGGAAATGCTGCTATTAACAAGAACTCAGGTGTTTTCTTTTTTTGTCCTGTTCTTTGCACAAAAAACAAAGAAGGACAAGCTTACTTATCCAAGATGCACTGTACCAGCAAACTCTCCACGTCACACACGTCGATGTTTAATTCCTGAAACACACACAGAGAAAAAAAAAAAGACCAGGAATGTTATTAAATCTACGAGAAAACAAAAACAGAGGCACATAACATGACGCATTAGTGGACCTTTATTCTAAATAGTCTACAATGGCAAAAACAGAGGTAAACAAAATATGAATACATTATCATATGGGGACCTCACATCTGCATTCTTGTTATTAGTAACCATATATATTTATATAATACATCAGAATCTATACGTAACCAAAAAAAAAACAAAAAAAAAAAACAAGCAAGCAACCTCTTAACAAGCAAACAACAAGAATTTGGTAACGTGTCTTGCTAAAAATGGATTTATAATAACAATTTACAGTTACAGATAGCGATAGGGTCATCGGTGTTCATTTGACCATATATTAAAATCTAAAAGCAATGGTGCAACGAAAAAGATCTAAAACTTTTCAAACTCACCTTAGAAATGAAAGGAATGTGTATTCTTGTGTATGGTTTGATGAGTTTAATAAGGACTTGAGTTCTAATGTTACGCAGGAGCTCTGAAACGTCGTAACACATAATCAGTCAGCGATGTATTCAAATCAAATCGGAATAAAGCAAATCAATGCATTTCCAAACGACTGCTCAGGCACGTCGACTCAAGTCAAAACTCCACTTACCCTCTATGTGCTCTCTAATGAAGGGGTCGTCCATTATGTTACTGTGGTTTGTTTTCAAGATTTTCTCAAACTCGGTAATGTCATTGTTCTGGTAGGCGCTGAAAGAGGAAAACAGTTCCCGTTGTTTTAATAATTACAATGTCTCTGGAACCTGCCTGAGAAAACCCCACCCAGGAGGTCATCGTACATTTTGCAAAACATCATTCTTTCTTCTTAACTCTATTCTTGTATTAGCTTTGGGTGATGAATCTTAGCTTTTTGTTTATGTAATAAAATCGTGAATACGCGCATGGAAAGCGAGGCTTCACAGACAGCATCTTCAAATGTGCGAACACTGAGACATAAGCTAGCAAACAAGGAAACAGAAAGCCTGTAACAGCTCCCATGTGATTCATAAAAAAAAAAAACATGAACTGTTATAAAGCCCTAACTTTGTCTGTGTTATAGATGATTCACACAAAGAGAAGTCCTGACATTTGTTGTATAGTAGCTTCCAGAAATATTCACAAGCCTTAGAAGTCTTCACATTTTGTCTTATTATTGCTTCAAACATCTATAGGTTTTACATCTGACAGCTGAATATCTCTTCTATCTGATAAACCAACATAAAAAAAACACCTACTGATAGGAGAATAAGAAAGATTTTTTTCCCCATTATATTCTGAAATAGGGTGGTGTTTACTTCAACCCTTCAATGTAACATGAGTAAACTCAGTCACATTGCATGAAGGGCCTCCGTGGACAGGAAATTCTATTTTAACAACAGTCTTGCAGTTAACTCAGAAGGATTTAGGCCTGGACTTTAACCAAGTCATTCTAAGATAAAAATACCTTCAGCTAACCCATTCTATAATATTTAGGGTCATTGTCCTGCAGCAAAATGAGCCACTCCCCCCTACAACAGAGTCTCAAGTTCACATCTACTCTTTAGACCTATTTGTAACCTAATTTCAGGGTCTTCCTAATTAAGATTGTACATAAAAGCTATTAAATCAAACCATGTTTGAGATAAAAACATTGTGACATTTGCTAAAATTGTTCTATAATGTGAGCAACACAACATCTTTAGATGAACGCTTACCTTACTAAGTTTGTCATAGCTAGGATTTCTGGGTCATTTTTGTACGGTTTGGCCTTTGGGGGTAAAAAAATATAGGTTAAAGTATACAAAAAAGTACATTCAAACATACTGTATTTCTCTGAGTAGATTGTTTTCTGTTGTGTTTTATTAAAATAAAACATCTAATTGGAATCATTAAGACTCTAACTTGCTTTCTATTTTTTCCCTACAATACAATTTCAATTGAGTGAAGCTAAAAATAATTGTTTACATACCTCTTGAGAATCGAAAGGGTTAATGCCTGACTTCATCAACATGTTTGCCAAGACCAGGTATTTCAGGCATGTTGTCCTCCGTGGGCTTCCAGACTCATCATAGTTTTTGAAGGCCTCAAAGAAATCTGTGTGTGCTTTCTCAAACTCGCCCTCTCTCAGATGCATCTTGCCACCACACTCTGTAAGGGACGTTTTAAAGACGATACATTTAGCAAAAAGCTTTCAAATCACAACATGTGATAGCATCAGCGGCTCCAATGATTGGTCAGTTAAGAAAGGAACAAACCTCTAATAACTCCCATTATGAGGGGGTGAGGGATGGCGGATTTAATGTGAAGAGACTGCTCATACAAAGCTTTTAGTTTCTTGTTGTTTTTCTGTGCAGTGTACATTTGGATTTCCAAAGCGTAGATCTCCAGCAGCTGCGTGCCTTTCTTCAAGTCATCTTCTCCATCATCTGTCTGGGGTTAAATGGAAAAATAAAGAAAGGAATGTAATATCTGTTCACATTTTGTTCAGACTTGCATCACAGTTGTGTTTGATCGTTATTAGTTCAAACAACACCCAGAGAAATATCAAGTCATGATAAATTATTTCTTTGGATTCATTACCTGACATGACTGATGAAGTTGTCTGAGTATTTTCTGAAGTTTTCCATATTCTTCTCTCTCCAAGTAAAGCTTTCCCAACTAAACAAGAAGAAGAAACAATTGTGGTGTGCATTAAAGTAGTAAACAACTTAGTAAGATAACCTGAGACTGAGGACTGGTTCCAGTGTACCTTGGTGTTGGTTTTAAACCACAATCTATCATTTTTTGCATCTTTCAAAGCCTCCAATGTGGTTTCATAAAACTCCTGTAGCAAGTCCATCTGTTTTCAGAAAGACACCAATGTAAGACATGTTGCTTTGTAGACAGCAGGAACAAGATGCAATAGGAAAGCAATTCAAGATTACAAGTCTTAAAATACAGCGCAAATATATAAATAGTTCTATGTTATAGGTCTGCAGAGAGCATCAATGTATACAAAAAATGAAATCTTTGCCTACAGAGAAGTAACTATTTATATTTATCTTTTTTTTTTTTGAAGAATAAGTTATCTGAAGGAACTATAACAGTATTTCTATATGCATTTAGGCTACTGCAGCTATTATCACAGCATTATTCATGGGGTCCGACACATGCATGTTGAGCTGTCCAACTATACCTGTTTAGAGGTAGATATATAATCCAGAATTGAGTTGATAGACTTTTCTGAGTAATTCCTGGTAACAGCACTTCGGATGTATGTAAGGAGCTGCTTGTACCTGTTCATCATTTCTGGGAAATTGGTCTATGGTGAGAGGATAAACAAAAATCAATTACAACCCTGACTTTGAATAAGTCTTACATAAAGAAAACGCATATTACATGACTTACCAGTTTGAAGTTGATTTTTATCATCTGCTTCAGGGCTTTAAAGCCCCATTCCCCCTTTTCTCCCTCTAGTTCCAATACCTGTTAAGAACAAATACAAAGTAGTCTTTGTTTTGCTTTCAGGGCACATAAAATAATAAAGGGGTTTAAGGGGGACAACTGCACCTTTTGGAAACTACTAAGTGCTGCTTTGGGATCGTCCTCCTTCAAGGCTTTGGAGTTGTAGTACTGGTTCTCCAGGTCCACATTAGGCTCGGAATTACTATCCTCTGAATATTCCTAGGTTAAAAAATACGAAAATATCAAAACAATATCCCTCAGGATTTCAAACTCTTTGCTGCATGATTCAGATGTGAGCATGTCAGATTCACGAGCTAACGTGCAGTTAGCTAACAACATGACATGGTAACTTGATCAGTGATTGCCCTTTTATCATAGAAAAGCGACAAGTTTAATCAAACACATCTTTCGAACAATGTAAATCATCTTTTCACCTCATTTACCAACAATAACAGCTACGTAAGCAAGGAAGCAACTTTATCCATGCAATGGCAAATTCATATTAGCAAAAAAGCAAAAGCTAACTAGCTCCATGCTACCGAGACTTTAATGTAAGCTCCCAGCAGAAAAAACATGAGGAAATGTAGACGTTAAAAAGGTGATAATAATCTTAAGTACCAGGTCGTAGTCCTCTTCATCATCGCACATGAAATCATCCTCCATGTCTGACATTTTGATGGGGTTTCTTATCCTCTTTCAGGGAAAGCCAGCAGCACGGGCCTGCAGTATGTTTTTGCACAGAAGTGGTGAGTAGGTGCGGTAAGAAGCAATGACATATTTCCTCCTATAGATGGTGCTATTGCACCGCCTCTAGTACATCCAGATATTTTTCAAGCATCAGTTTTGTGTCCGTTTTAAATGCAAACAATTCAATGCCATTTAATATCTATTAAATATGTGAGCATGCGATGGTTTACAAAGGAACAAACCTGTCATAAAAATATGATAATTGCTTTGAGAAGCAGTATTTGTGTGTGTGTTTAATTTTTTTATTCAACGTAGGCTAAATAATTGCAGAATAACTTTTGAATAAAAGGGAATTTCATATTAAATTATTGCGCAGGTAGCATTACAAAATAAATTAATCATTTAATATTCATTGTGTTTTTACTTTATTACATAAACTTAGGCTGTACCTTGTCACATAAACCCTGATATCTGGTTGTTAACCTGCATGGCAGACCAGTCACTTTTTTCATGGTATTGTTTGTGTCACCAGCTGACTTTGATATTTAGTTGACCAATTAAGTAACATTATAATGCACTGCAATAGCTACATGCAAATTAAAATAACTGATTAATGATGGAGAATTTAATGTGCTTTAAAATGTAATGATTCAGCTGTTAGTGAATGTTTTATGCATTTAATTTTCTAACTTGTTTTTTTAATCGTAAATATTATGTATATAAACGTCTGAATTTAACCCATCACCCTTATGGAGCAGAGATTCCAGGGAACAGGTGACCATAAAGACAGTCGAATTGTGTAATTGTAGAACCTTCAAGTACTTTGCTTTAAACACTAAGCCAACATTCCCTCTTTTTAAAATCAACATATATTTTCATGAATATTTGTGTATTTAAGGTATTCATTTATATAATGTAGTAATTTATGTACACAAAGTTTTGTTGTCATCCAATATGCAAATCATTTTTTGATATCTTATATTTGAATCCAGCTATCTAAATGGAAGGTAATGTATGATGAAATGAAAATTTAATTGTGGGTTTATTAATTTTTTTTTTATTGTTTTTTTTAACTAATAAGCAATACCATTAAAAGTTGTAAACTTAATGTTTGCTTGTGAAAATGTAGCAAATTAGCTCAAATTAACTTGACAATACAACGTTGAATTATTCTTTTAGAAATTATTTTTACCAGATGAATTCAGTGGTTTACAACAGCCCAGATGGAAACTGTTTGTCTGGTTTCTGTGCTTGAATGATTTTATCAGTGCCATAGGGCTACTGAATAAAATCAGAAAAAAAAATGAGCTGTGCAAGATTAATTATTAACTTCAAAGGTACTGAATTAGATCTTTAGAGGCTGGTAATTCCTGTCACTGTAAATATCCTACAAAATCCCAGATGTGCATGTCAGATTTTAGTCAGCCCCATTAATCAGTTTCTTGTCCAATGGATTTCGTGACTACTCTACGGTTCTGGCTGCCACACAGAGAGACCGCTGGCAGCATTGCATCTGACCACCTCCCCACCTCATTGCTGGGTTCATTACACATTAAACATTGTGAAGGATTATTTTATTTAGAGGCTCTGAGTTTCTCAACAGAAACTTTATGCAATCTTCTTTCATGTAATCAACATGTGTTTTATAAGTTTGAGGAGGAAAAAAAACTGTTGAGTTCTGGTGAAAAACTCAAGCTATGATCTGATGCAGTCATCTTGGTCATAAAATTTACAAACTCCAGACTCAAATCACTAACTCCACTAACTTCAAAGGGAGGAGGCTATGTTCATAGACAGAGTAATAAAACTAATCATTAATAATGTCTTGAGTAATCTGGGTTGTGTGATTGTGTTTATTAATGTGTCATACAGACCTGTCTTTTGGAATATCATCCTTTATGTTTCCCGTGACATAATTAGTGCATGTTTTACAAAAAACATCATCAGATGGTTGTGTGCCATCTTCACATGGAGATAAAAACACTGGAATTGCTGTAAAAAGGTAGTGTATGTGCTCCGTCCGTGACATGATACAGTCTGTTTGCAGTCGTTGACTGACTGCGTGAGAGGCTTGAGCTGAACAATGGTGGCGTGCGCTTTGTCTGTCAGCGTTTCATTAATTGCACAGCTTAGCGTCAACACAGAACACAAGGACCGATGCCGGAAAAACAGTAAGTCTGAAGGGAAGCCATATAGGTGTTAATTTACTTCAGTTTATGATCGAAATGCCAACACAGTTTTCAAAAATATGTGCAATTAGGCTTGTTCACAGAACGGACATGTCTACACAGGGAAAAGTCTCAGCTGTGATGGGTAGAACTACACTATTCAAAGCAAAAATGATCTACCCAGGCCTAGGCTCAATATATCTCAAGTTACAGCAGTTTTACTCAAAAGTAATCAAAGAACTTCTGAAGTGTATCTAATCTGATTAAAACTCGTCATCTTTAACAAAAATGGGATGATTCCCACACATGCAGCAAATCTGAATGAGTTCTGAGTGATGCACATTTTTTTCTGCTGTCTAGAGATCTGCTCTTTGTCTGACTCAGAATCCTTGTGATTAATGAGTAAACTACAAAAGAACACCACAGATCAAATTAATTCATAACATTTTTCTATGACCAGCTATGAAAATTACACTTTTATTTATTGTTTTGTTATTGTAAAACCTGTTATACTTTTCAATGTATCTCGTAAAACCCTCAGAATGTTTTTAATCAGCTCCTCTACTTTCATATAATAGTTATTAATCAATTTGAAAAACTTAAGAAATGTATGGACATAAATAACTAATATATAACAAAAATGACACCTGGCAATAGAGGTCTGTGCGTTCCCTTATTTAGTGCCAGATTCTAAACTTTGATGGACATCAGTATTAAAAAACAAACTTATAAAAAAGGGAAAATCTATTGAAAATGTTATTGTGTACATATAATGTTTGGTAACAAAATCAATCAGAAAAATGAAGTTGCATTTAACCCCAAGTTACCCACTTTTCTGCAAATCTATTAGTGGATGTGTGCTTTTCAGAGAGCCAGTGAATGGATGGGTTTATACTATAAAGTACTTTGAGTATAACTAGAAAACCACAATATAAATTAAGTAAATCTGCATAATATTTTGTTTAATGTCATAAAACTCCTATCTAATATATGTTTTTAAAATTCTAATAAATTATTTGTTAGATTTGAATGAAAGATTTTGCCTCAATCTGCAGAAAAATGTAAAGTGTGTAGTTTAGTTTTTTTGTAGTATAAATTAGATTCTTTTTCTATTGTGTTATATATTTTCTTTTATATTTCCACTTTACTGAAAGAAACTATTACTGCCATTTTATTATTCATTTCAACTATTATTACAACTAAAGATGGTGTAGTCCTGTGACAGTTGGTAAAAGCTTATACTGATAGCATTTTATATCTTCTTTGTTACAGGCAAAAGAACAGTTTAATTCTAGGAAACAGTGTGTCAAAGAACTAAAAACATCTAGAATTTTCTTTACATTAAAGACTGTAAAAGTTAAACAAAAAGTCAAAATGAACATTATCATGTGTAAATCTATATGATGGTTTTAGATTTAAATTTAGTTTTAATAAATTGGTACGGATGCATTTTCAATTACTGATTCATTAAAAGGACAAAAAATGTTTTAGTTGTTCAGTTTTTCATCTATTTCAATAGTACTCGTAAATAAATTTTAATATATAGTGTCGTTAAAAACTTTGCAAAGCATCGTTAGTTTGGTAAATGATAGCTAAAGCAAAGATTGATACATGTATATTTTTATGCTTTATTTTTTACAGCCAAAATAAGAAATGATGTCTTGACGAATTATTAAAATTTGGCAGCACTAATACATCAGACTATGTATTAGTGTAGTGTAATATATCAGACTAATAATCAGACTTCCCAGCAAGCTTGGCTTTTTCACTCCAAATGTTGTTGCCAATAAAGAGCAAATCATAGCTGTAATTGTTAAATATTAAGTCCCCTGGTACATTATTGATACACATTTTGAAGGATGCTTGCCTGAGGTTTTTTGCCTTAATAAGTTCGCCTTGTCTTTTATCGAACCAATTAAGCAAAATTATGTTATCAGTTAGGCAGAATTTAAGAAACTTAGCTAGTATTTTTTTTTTTTTAACGATACTGAAGTTCAACTAATTTATATAGGCGATTTTGGCTTTGTATCCCTCAAATGTCTGTTCCATAATATTCAAATGTACCACAATCAAATGCACGCAAATTATTAATGTAATTCCTTTAGGTAATTTAAGGTAATTTGATATTTGTATACAGACAAAACATTTTCTCTTACAGTTGCACCGCATTGCTAACCTTAGTTCTTCTTTTGCCAACTCACTTGTAGGTCTTTACTCATACATAACAGAAATACACACACAATCAAACAACCTGCAAAGTTGGCAACCTTGCACAGCCTTCCCTTAGGCCATCATGGCTGCTTTCACTTTTCCACTAATGCAATATGCGTGACTAGCCGGGTTGTTTTTTCTCTTTCTATTTTTCTGTTGCTGTTTTCCTTTTTACAAGGTATGTTGAAGCGTGTCCCAATTTTATGCAACAACCTCCTTGATGTGGGGCTGAAAACGAAGTCCAATTTCCAAGGGCTGTAATAGTTACTCTGGCCGCCCACACACACTCCCGCTGCATCACACGCAAGCATATTTTGGTATGTGAATTAAACAGGGTATGCAACATTTGCAGGGATATCTGAGGCGTCTCTCTGTGTTTTAAATGTACAAAGAGTGCTGAATTACAATCCAGCGAATACTTTTGTTCTAACTTGGAATAGGTCCATAACACAACAATGTACCCAAGACAATCTAGTGCAAACATCAGCGAGATAAAAGAGCGTAACAAAATAAAGTGTGACATGGACTGACCTGGACTGAGGTCACCGGGATGTGAAAGCGTATTACTCGTGATATCAGTTTAATTTGTTCCGTCATGAAAGTAAATAATATCAATACTGGACAATGTCTTGGCAAGCACAGTAATTGTGATGGTTGGACACAAAATTGTTATTTTTATTTGTTTTCTTTTAGAATGAAGAAACTCTACTCAAAGTGAAAAAAATTGAGATTAATGTTTAATCGATGCAACAATCTGGAATTATGTAAGCAAGAATGGAAGTCATTTATATTATTAGATGTCTTGGACACCTAATTCACTGATGCATCTGTAGAGCGCAAAACAATTTTTTTCTGATGCTAGTCAAAACAAAACAGGAAATGTATCAATAGTGAAAGTCATCCAAGCGTTGTGTCAAGGCTAGACATTGGGATTTCTTTCTATTAATGGATGAAGAGTAATGGGTGTAACCTTTTTATGCATTCACTTCAATTCAATAAAAAAAATACTTAATTCATCCAAAAGGAAATAAAATGTTGTTGTAACTCATACTATAGGGTTCCTTAAACGAGTTGTGGCTGTAGGGTAGAAATGACCTCCTCCAGTGGTCTGTCTTACATCCAATCTGAAGAATCCTCTGACTTAAAGCTCCAGTTTGTATTAAATATAAGGATTTACTGACAGAAATGTAATATATTATACATAAGTATCAATCTCTATGTTTGCATTGCTTTAGAAATAGCTTTTTAAAAATACATAGGAGCTGGTCTTGCATTTATGGAGTCAGACATCTTTGCACTACGGAAGCGCAGAGCTGACAAAGTGGTGACTGTAGAGATCGCCATTATGTGACTGTATAGACTAACAACACCAAAATATTTTTTCTGGATACATACCTTGATTAGTTCTCTCCAGCTCTTGAAGCTCCTTTGGGGAGCTTCAAATCTTGCCTCCTTGGCTCCAGTAAGCCTGTTAGCTCCTCTGCCTTATCTGGCCCTGTCGTCATGACCATCATGACCTGTTTGGCCTCATCCTTATCTAAAAGCCCCCGTGCCACAGTCAAGACTTGGACTCTGTATACAAGGAGTATATATGCTTTCAGCAAACTCAATCTCACTCTCACACTAAATGAGTACAATTATTTAGTCTCTCATAGTCTGTCGCTTAGTAGTCATATTTATGGTAAGCAACTCACTAAATCATGACGACGATGTGGAGCAAATAATATTCGCTATCTTCAGCCTATATAAAATCTATATCCTACACACTATTTATAAAATGATCTATGTAAACAAACGTCATCATTACTTGACAAGAAAGGTGATGTGGTTGTTTGGGAAGCCATTTTCTATTATTGTTGGAGGGAAAGAAGTGGTGGGGGGAGCGGTTCATGTTGCTGCAGTCTGACCATTAGATTATTCGCAGAGAATTGCATACTGTAGCTTTAAGACATTCTGTTATTTGACAGGAAAGAAGTATAACTGCAAGTAAAGTCTGCAAAACTTACATTCAATGTTTGTATAATATTTTACAGTTGGGATGAAATAGGGCACACAGTAAATGTAGCTTCTGGGATCAAAAGCCAGCCTGGAGTGTTTCTCCATACAGTTTGTAGGCTCTCTTTTTCCCTGTGTGTTTTTCTCTCTGTAGAGCTTCTTTCTGCAGTCTAAAACATTACTATTAGATCAGTGGCTCGCTCCATATTGACCTTAGGTAGGGGTGTGCAAATATGTTGCCCTGTAATTGACTGGCCACCTGTCCCAGGGGTTCACTGCCTCTTGCACAAATACTGTTGGGAAAAGGCACCAGTCTATTGCTTATCCTGCAAGGATAAGTGGGTACTGTGAAATAAAACCAGGAATTAACTCCCTTCAACCAGGATGACCTGGCACAACACTGACTGTAGAATTATCAAGGTGTGTGTGATTGAATATTTGAATTGAATATTTTAGATTATCCATTAGAAAGAATAAAATGTACAACAGAATTCTCAAAATATAGTTTTAAATTAGCATTAAATCCAAAGCTGAAAAACAGATAACTTCAACACTTACCAATTACAAGCCAATGTTTTTACTCACTTTACTTAAACTATAGGCAAAACAACTTTGACTGGATATGCATGTAAGTAATAAAAACCTTATTTGAGGAGAAAATATGAGCAGATCTCTATATCTATTTACCTTTAGTGCATTAACTGATTTACCATTGTGTCATACCTTGTTTTTCCGTCAAGCCCTCAAACTAAGGTAATACAATTGTTTTGTTTCATACCTGGTAATTTTTCCAATAAAATGTAATACATAAGAAAAGAAATCAGACCATCTGTAGAGATCTGAGGACCTGGCCCTGTGCTTTCCTGCAGTGAAATCTTTAAACTGCTTGTGTGAACCGACTGAGCCCATGCCAGTAAATCCACCTACCATTATCATGCAGCTGACCTGACAGGGTAAGCAATGATTTATAGCCAAGATGAGCCACCCATGTGAAATAACCTGACAGAGTGGAAAAATGAAACGTCGACTGCTTGCCATTTCTTTTCTCCAGCTGAATTGCTTGCGTGCATTTATACATGCCATGGTTATATAAAGCTCACACTTTTTTCAGGAAGCACACATGTTATTGTTAGGTTATCTTTTTCCTCTAAGTTTCCTTTACTTCATGGAAATATTCTCATGTAGCTTGATACAATATTGATGCTAGTTTTGATTAGCAAAACTGACAGGAAAGTTGCAGATTCTCTTTGCTGCAGAATTGTTGAAGTAATCTAAGAAAATTATTAATATGATATTCTCTTTACATGTTGTATCTTTATCCATTTATTCTTGGTGCTTAATATGGAAATGTTTTCACAGCAGTTTAATTCCAACAAAACAAAGCTGAAAACCATTATCATTATCAACCATTATCAATAAATTATCTTAATTGTGTATTGATGTTAAATTAATTTGTAATTTTAACAAACTATTTGAAACTGTAGAACAAAAAAAGCAGAAAAAAATTACTGTCTTGAAAAGGACAAGAGCAATCGTTGAATATTTTTATTATTCTGAAATAGTATTCAAGCTCTTTACTGAAGCTCTAATTTCACAATAAAAACACTTTACGGTCAGACTGTGTGTTTACGTATAGAGGCAAAGCTGTAAATATTCAGGCCTTTCTTTTTTAGTTGAACTTCCATAGTTAAAAAAACAAACATACAAAAACAATAGAGTAATGTGCAAATAGAGCCTTGGCTTAAAGCCTTGGTTGCAAATGCATTTCTAAACTTGTAAATGTTCCAGTAAGTGCAGTTGGAGCCACAATCTGGAAGAAAAAAGGGATGTTATTTCATTCTAAATCAAGAAACGCCAGATAAGACCTTTCTGACAGAAAAGTAGAAAAAAATATTAACAGATTTTTCAAAGAGCCAGGCAGGACTCACAGAGAGCTTCAGAAATACCACTGAAATAGCAGCTACAGTTTATCCAGTGAAAACAATAACAAATTTTCTTAACAGTACACATTGCACAAGACTCCACTTGTGATAAAAAAAAGCACAACGTGGCTTGTTTAAAGTTTACTGTAGAAGATTTGGATATACTACAAAAACATTTGAAGAACATAGTGTGGTCAGATGACACCAAAACTGAAATCTTTGGATGTTACTGGACACTATGTTTGGAGGAAAATGGTTTTGCTTATTACACACATAGACACAAAAAAGCAACAGCATGCCAAAACAGAGACATTTAAAGGTGCTAACATTAAGGTGTTGTCCAACTTTACCAGCAGATTATGAATATATTAAATGACTAACTGGAACTTTAAGTTACAGTTAATTATTAGGTCATTCAAATAAAGGGTTAAACCAATTAATGATTATTGGTTAAATGATTATTACTGAAATCTGCTTACTCACCAAGGTTCTTTAGTTTTTTATCAAAGGTTAGACTCCTAGACCAGTTGTTTAAATCCAGTTTTCTCTCACCAATCTAATAATTTAGACTATGATTATCCACATAGTTATTAATTACCAAACAAAGTAAATTTTCTCTGTTTCTTCAAGTGTTAACGAAAAAGGGGGGGATCTGACTCTGAGTGATAAACCGTTTGCTGTATAAATACTCACAAACCACAGGTTAAAATCTCTGTATCTTTATTACCTAACACTGTTATAGTAATATTATATCTAACAACTATAGAAACACTGCACACTACTGACAGTAAGCACAAGGTAAATGAAAGTCTAATAAAAGGGGGGAAAGGGGTCTAAGAGTCCTTTCAAAGAGTCTTTAAGGAATGTTCCAGTTTTAAGGATAGGTGGCTTTATGCATTTAAGAGTGTCCTTTAAAACAGCAGCTGATAAGCGTAAATAACAAGTGATGCTAAGATCTTAGCATCAGTTACCAAAACAGTGAAGCTTCATTTGGTTTAACAGTGAATAATGAACAATGAGTCAGAAATGCATTCACTGGAGCAAAATGAGTTAGCTGAAATAGTACTAGCAAGTTAGGCAACAAGACAGGGCCAAGCCAGGACAAAAGGACGTAAAACTTTGTATATGGGTCCAAATGATGAGGCAGTTTGAAGTTAGCAATGCTAGCCAATCCAACCTTAGCAGCCTGTCTCTACAGACAAAGGGAAAATAAACAGAGACAAAAACAAGTGGCGCCTCAGCAACACTGTCGGGCCAGAACTATTCTGTAGGCGGCAAACAAGGGTCATTCAGGTTAAAAACTGGATAGTTTTTCTCATCTGCTTCAGAGCAGGTGGGACACTACGTTCAGTTCTCTATGAATCAAAAGCAGAAAGCAGCCTGTTTTTTTCCAGCAAAAATCGGATTTCTCCGGATGAAAGGTGCCCACATAAAAGACCAGTGTGTCTCGCATATTAGACCCGGAGTCGGCTGCTTAAATAATCTCTGTCATAGGGATGCAACGTCAGGCGGGCTTGGCACACTTTGTCATGATCATAAACCAAGATGTGGGCTGTTATAATGAATACGTTACAGCATTACACCTTATATAAGAGAGAGGGATGAACACAGCAAGGAACCTGGATTTGTCTTCATAGTAAGACCGTAGTCCTAAATACATGGTAAAGACAACTGGTTCAAAAGAAAAACAAGAAAACTACAAGAATGGGTTAGGCAATCATCTGACTTTTGAATAACCCAATGGAAAGACTTGAAGTTCAAAGTGTATAGATAAGTGAACTAAATCTTTAAAGACCATTTCTTTGGATGAGTGATTCAAAATCCCACTGATTCTGTGTATGATTCTCACTATTTACCAATAACATTCTTTATGATTTAATTAGCTTTGTTTTCTCCAAATGTGTTGGCTACTGGGGGCTCTTGCACTGAGTTTATCTAACCTGGCCAACCAATATAATTTACACCATGTATTTTAAAGGCATTAACAAAATCAGTGGATACAGTGTAGACCCAATCACACAACTAAGAATGTGACGCGGACAAATCTTTTTTAAAAATGGAAAAATTCTTATAGCAGCTTGTTTGTGAAATGTTAACAAAATAAAAAGCTCTTTTGGGTCATAATAAATAGCATTATTAAAGCGTTGCTTTAATGGAGCTGTAATCTTGACTGTTACAGAAAAGTGTTGTTGCATTATGTGCCCACCTCCTGCGGTGTGATTGGTGTGGTCTGTTTCAGAATAGAGAGTATTAAGCCTTAACAGACTGATTTACACACCGTGTATGTCAGTCTTGCTGGCCAGGCTAGAGTTTATCCATGCTGTTGTAGAACAACATGTTCTACCTCTGGTGGAATAACAGCCCATCATTGGAGAGGTGTGTTGAACCACAAAGACATTCAGACTGCTTTAGGCCCCACTACTGAAAGACGAAATACATCATGTACCTTTTCTATCCAATTTCTTTTTAACTCTTAATAGCAGTAATTGAAATTTTGTGTTACTCAAGTGTCCCCAATATTCCACTTCTTTATCAACCTTTAGTCAGTGAAATTCGATGTCTACGCATCTCCAACATGTTTCTGCTTATTAAAACTTTGTGCTTACTTTACTGACTGTTATCTGCATACTCACAGTGTGTGGCTGCGATATAGGGAAGCTACAATTGGTCAAGATTTTACTAACCAAGACGATATTAATTACAGAATGTGGTTTATAGTCCATTTTCTTTTGATGCTTTGGGCTTCTGCTAACTGCATGTGACTAAAATGAAATAGACAATGTGGAACTACATCCCATTGTCTTTTGACTTGATCAGTTTTCTGTTCCACAGAAATTAGCTTTTCTTTATACATAACTGACCTGAACTGATTTAAAGCAGTACCACAAAAAGTAAAAAATAAATAATAAAAGGAGAAAAAAAAGATTCACTCTGTTAATAAAAAATACTTTATTAATATGACAACATGTTTTCTAGGTATAAGAAAACTGTATCTAATGTGAAGAAGCTTGTGTAACCATATGAGTTTAACTTGTTGGCAGTAATACTTGCAAAAAAAGCTACTGCCAAAAGAAATTTTATTTGCCTTCTTTAATAGCTGCACAGTGTTTTCTTTTCTGATGTGTTTCCCCCCCTTTTTCGGTAATGCCTATTTTAGGATTTTGTTTTTTTCAGACTTTTTAGACTTCTTTCCTGTGAGTAAATAAAAGATAAAAAGAAGAAGACTTCTATTTTCTGAAATTAATTAAGAATCTCCTAAATCAGATAAAAAAACACATCTGTTAGTATCTAGTTTGTTGATACCCTACTGCATTGTCAATATTGTGAGTAGAGACTGTTGATTTACTGTCAGGGGGAGGCACATTAAGTTTTCCAAACACCAGCAACAAAATTAGTAAGTTTCCATTGCATGGGACCTGGGTAGTTGCTAACAGATTACCTTATCTGTGTCCTTAGAGTATTACAGGGAGCTAAATTGTATTTGTAGGAAAGACAATTAGATAGAAGGTATGCGTACTGATTGTAAAGTGGATCAATTGGCAATCATTGGATTTAGCTCTATATATATGTGTAGACAGTAAGTGACTTTTTTGAACACCTTTGTTGTATAGGAAGCATTGCATAATGGCTTATCAACACTGCATCTTGATAACCCATTATAATGATCTAGTTTTTTTTGTCTTTGTTGCACAAGGTCCCATGAGATGGATGATCTGCTGCACATTTCCCAGACCTGATGAAATCACCGCTCAGATGAGATAAAAAAGCTTTAGCAAAGGTGAAACACAAACATGTCAACACTCAGACCAGTGCTGTTTGAGCTTAAATAATAACTCATGGAGATTATTCCACTAATTATCATAAACAGAGATGTAACAGAAAGCTTTGTCAAATCAGCAGTAAAACACAATTTGTTTTCATTTGCATAGGCAGCAGATTCATAAACCAGTGAAGATTAGGAAGTTGTTCTCTACTTTAAGACCTCACAGTATGGACAAGGATGAGGTGCAAAATTATCCATACCTTCTGAACTTATTCTTACATTTCACCATACAACCGCATTTAAATGTATTTTATGAGGATTTTACATGGCTTAGTTGCAGAAAGAAAGCCATTGTTGTAGGAAAATCATGGTCATTTAAAAAATTTGGTTCAAACCATGTGGACGACACAGATTGTGAAGAAGATGCTTTGCTTGGGTGAAAACAAAAATTGCAAAAACCAAAGAACTATGAGTGAAATGCATGATAGAGCAAGACCTGAGCTGAAACTTTGACCAAAGAAGGTCTTACTTAAGACAGGATTGAATGCACTTGACATTTTAATGCTGGTAGACCTATAAACTGTTGTAAAAACCCTGTCTCTACCACGATACAATGAATAGAACTGCTATTACTTACGTTTGTTTATTTGAAGTAGACACATGGCTCAGGTTAAGTAATGATCATAAGAAATGTGGCTGTCATCCAATGCCTCCATGTGATTGTATACCTATGCAGATAAATCATATTTTTTTCCAAAGGAAATACTCAAGGGTTTAATTTATTACGTATAGCACAATATTCTAAGTCTGTATTATTCAGTCTTGTCTACACGCAAACTGTCAGCACTGTCTAGAAGTAATGCTGCATCAGTATAACAAAGGCTCAATATTAGGTTCAGCCAATTCTTTTGAAACGAGGAAACATGTGGGACAGATAATGCTATTGCACTTTATATTTAACTTTGCTGTGACCCATAGAAGAAAGGGTTGGAAACTTCAGTATAGTAACCTAATATAGAAGTCCATAGCTACAATCTGTAAAGAGTTAGAAGGCGACAAAAACAGGGGTTTCCAAATGGTTTTGGGCACATTTCCCAAAGAGGTGGGAACTGCATCACTCTTCACATGTTGAGATGTTTGTCTACAAAATGTGGAAGCGAGGCATGATGTCCTGTCTATGTATGTGTCAGTGTGTGTTTAAGTGTGTGTGTGGTCAAAGGAGACCCTTGGCTCTCGTGACTCCGGCTGGGGATCGCAGGAGGGAGTCGGGAAGATCCTATCAGGCCCTGATTTCTGCGGTTGTGATGACATGCAGATAATCGCAAACACACACACAACACAGACACATAAAAAAAACAGCTTTTCTGCTTCACGTCTGCCACCAATGGTCTCTTAAGCACACGCACACACACACCCACACACCCACACACACCCCACACACACACACACACACCAGTCTGAAAATTACAGCTTAGCATGCAAGCGTTCAACAGATAGGTTTCCTAATGACTGTTGTGTACAGTGCAGAGGGAGTGTGCTGCTTTCCCATTACACATCCATCTTGCAGCCCTCCAGACCCCAGCTCTCAAGTCTGGCTTTCATTTACTTTATGTCTTAACTGGCACAAGTATGACACAAGTAAGTTGCAGGTGGTGAGACCAAAGCAAAGTGGAGACTTCTCTGCACTTGCTTTACATGAGAGGAGGGAGCATCATATGAGTCAGAATGGTTTTAAGTTTATTCATATACACATTATGAATTTTTCAAATATTTAATATTTGATATTATTATTGAGTCTGTTCTTTAAAAATGTGTTTTTGTTTTACGAAATTACAGTGGCTACGAAAACCCATCGCTGTTCAGATTACAGTTCTTGTGACAGAAAATTGAGACATTTCTAACACTTAAAATGTTAAGTATCTACTTTAATATTATGCAGAATAAACAAAATAGATTTAGAATAAACAAAACACCTGTACTAAAATGGTTGCATAAGTTGTTCCAACCTCAAAAAAATACTTTTAAAACTATATGATTTAAATACAGCTTCCCTTTGATCTAGGTCTCTATCATCTTCCATGCCCTTACTTGGCAATATTTATGCTCCTTTTAAAAGTACTCATCATCAGATTACATTTTTTTTTTCTGCAAAATTCAGTTGAGGATTTTGTCTGGGACATTTAAAAATGTATTCTCCTCTTCTGGAGCCAAATCGTTCTAAATGTTTGCTTGAACTCTCTGTGATGTTGAACTTCCCTCTTCATCTTCAGTGCTCTAGCAGACACATAGAAGTTTTGATTTAAAAAAAAACAAGTGATATTTTTTTTATGTTCATTAAGGGTAGACGGTTCTGTCTCCAACCCCACCACTCAGTACAGATACAAAAAGAATAAAGATTGCTTGAACAAGAATGAAGATGAGTACATTTAACAAAACAAATTAAAAAACTTTTTATTTAACCGTAAAACTACTGTAGCAATTTGAAAAAGATTTAGGCACTTTTAATATCCAGTCGATGAAAATACAGTATAATCTATACATATGCTGTTATTGAGGTAGCCTTTACATAAGATCAGTATGTTAGCGTGAGAGTTAATGGTACACTGTTCAGGATCTTGCATAATTGCTGTTGAGGCATGATGTTTTTAGGATGAACTAATTTAATGATCTAATTTTTCAAGAATTATCACAACTGTCCAGCTCTTAGACGAATACAATGTACCTTTTATGATTAATGTGGTCCTTCTCTTTCCCTCCAAGAGAATAAATTCCTTGGGATCAAAAACAGAAGGTGTGTCAGGTTTACAAAGCACAGATGTTGTCAAAAATAGACCTGGATATAAGAGAAACTCTGATATAAATCAGAAACATGTCTAGGTTGAGATTATATGCATTACAAATTGATGCTACTTGTATTTTTTATTGATAAAGGAAACTAAAAGTAGTAGAGTGTGGTTGTCATTAAAAGGCATGCCTTGTGAACAGATTTCACTGTCTACTTAACAATCTGATTGAAAGTTCAGAGCCAAGATGCATTCGTAAACCTGAGCAAAACTAAAAGACCATTGATGTTCTCTGCTGTTTAAGAGTGAAAATATGTCATGTAGACAAGCATCGGTTTGAAAGTGACGTTAGACCTCCACTTTTTAACTACTAGCTAAATCATAAAACAACAGGTACTGTAATTGGATTTTATATGATCAACTAATACGCTAGACAATGAAGGTTTGTAACTTGACAAACGGGCGACAATCAAACATTTTGTCGTTGATAACATAATTAATTTCTTTGACCTACATCCAAAACACTATGGTCATGAACTTTTGAAGGTTTGTTTGTATAAAAACACATGAAAAGTTGATGGTGTTCGCCAAGCAGATATACCAGTTTGGTTCATCAAAAATATGTCAAATAAGCTAAGAGAAATTCATTGAGCTTCATGAATATGCAAAATAAATGCAGGCTATCGGAACATGCAAAATACTGGGATGAGTAGATTCAAAAGTAATCATTGAGCCCCTGCAATAATATTTTTTAACATTAAACTAAGTAGTATTGCTTTTTTTTACATCTTTATTTAATATTTTTCAAACAAGTGCAGTGTTGTGAATAAATGTATGTAGTTATTGTGGTGAGAAGGAGCTATAGGTACTAACACGGAAGACAAGAGACTATCTTTTTGCAGGTTAAATATACAGTATGTGGACTATCAGAGATTAATACAGACATATTTTGTCTCCATCAAAGCTATATTTGAGGTGCTGCCTTAACCAAGGGTGGATTTGGAGCCATTCACAAGTATAAACAATATCTCTTATGGAAAAACTCTTCACTACATTTTCAAGTGTCTTGACCATTGAGGTGCAACACTATAGTGGCGTCTCACAGAGTAATTCTTTTGGAGTGCTGTCCAGCATTGCAGGATTTATTTTAAAGTGAGGAGACCGTAGGGATGTTGCACTTGTCTGTATGTACTTTTATCTGCAAGTGAAACAGTAACCTGCAACGATCGTGTCTTTTGAAAGACATAAAGATTCATATATAAACTGCAGCACTGATTACATGAATATGCTCTTTGATGTACATCTGTGTTAATCCGATGTGAAATGTGTTCTAACACTGAAGTACTTGAATAGTTTTTATTCAGGTAATGCATTAGAAATGATGATTATTGGTGAGAGAAAAATTGTCAGAGTGCTGTACAGAAAAGCAGTAATACAGCAAAAAGTGTGAAAATGGGACTAAAGGCACAATAAAAATAAACATGCAACAAAATAGACAGAAAAACACACACAAAAACACAAAAGAAAAAACACACATAAGAAATCTCCTTTTCTCTCTCTTACTCCAATGTTGAAATACTGTTAGCCCATGAAAGTTTGTCATTGAAACAGGGCAACACCTTTGCATCTATTATCAATTGCAGGGATGGTCTTGATAGTTCAGTCTCACATGCTTTCTAAAAGCATATGCTATTTTTTTAATTGTACAAAATTTTGCACTCGTTATTTGGGATATTAGTAGATCATGTTCTATGTCTGCTGGAAAGCCAAATTCACCATCCATTGCTAATGAAACATAATAGTAGGAGGGTCATGCTGTGGGAATGCTTTTGGCTGAGGCGGATTTTTTTTTCCACAAAAGCAGAACTTAGACTTCAGGTATATAAGCACTTGTTAGATGTTGCTAGACAAGGCAAGTTTACTTGTATGGCACAATTAAGTACAAAGACAATTTTATATATATATATAATAATTCCCTTCTCACCCTCCGTGGGTGGTCTCTTTTATCCTCTGAGCTATATATATATGTATATATATATATATATATATATATATATAAGAAAGCCTATGACTCAATGCCACACACCTGGATCATTGAATGCTTAGAGATGTACAACATCAATAGGACTCTAAG